>PVKM010039094.1:0-13882 GCA_004027735.1 Carollia perspicillata | reverse complement strand
TTAGTTGTTTTTCCAGATCAGTCCATGATTGAGGTTAGTGTGGCTTCCACTCCCTCCTTCACTTTCTTCCATTGTTATCTGTTGGTTGTTCCTTTGTTGGTGGATTTCCTCTTCCAGCAGGTGTACTGGTGTTCACCACTCCCACCTTGTAAGTTCTCAGGAGTAGCAAAGTGAAATCTGTTTCACTGTCTCTGTTGTTGAGATGACCCCTGTTTGGATCTAACTCTGCTATTTTCTGCACTCCAGGTATTATTGTCCCACCTGTGGGAAAACAAGGAAAAGAAAGGGGGAGAAAGAAGGAAGGAAGGAAGGAAGGAAGGAAGGAAGGAAGGAAGGAAGGAAGGAAGGAAGGAAAAAAGAAAAAAGAGAGAGAGAAGGAAAGAAAGAGGGACTTTTAGAAAAAGAATGAAGGAAGAAGGAATGAAAAATAAAAGGAATGAAGAGGAATTAAAAAAAGGAAAGAAGGACAGAAAGGATGGAGTTTTTTAAAAAAGCCTTCTTTTGGCATTAAGCTGGTCAAGCCAGTTCTGCTGGTCTTCCTAGCTGTGTCAGGCTGAAGAGGGATTGGTTTTGCTTTTCTCTCTTCCTGAACTGCACTCTTTGCTGTTGTCCAACCTTCAGTCCAGTTCCTCAGTGTCCTTCTGCATCCAGCCTAGGCCTTTAGTCCACCAGTTGTGTTGTCCTTGAGATGCACCAGTTAGGGGCAACTTACATACCATGTTCTTGCTCTTTGCTGTCCTAAATGCTAGGGACTCTCAGCGCACCTTCAGGGTAGTTCAGCCCCCTACTGAGTCAAGTTTTTCCTGGGACTGTATCTGCCCTCTGTGGGGCTTTTCCTCCTTCCTCCTAGAGTCAGTTGACCCTGCAGAGCTCTGGGCACAGGGACCAGGTGGGAGGCAATCTATCCCTGGTGTCTCTGGTGTGAGTGCCAACAGGCAGCTGCCAGAGCATGGAAAGGGTGCACACCGTCCCCGGTGCTTCTGGAGTGGGTGCTGGTGGGACCCCACAGCCACGGATAGGGTGTGCACTGACCTGGGACTGTGTGGGTAGGGACACAGAAGGCAGGTGGCTGCTGTGGAGAATTCCCCAAACAGCCGCGGGGGGCCTCTTTTCTCTCTCTCTCTCTCTCTTAAGATTTTATTTATTTATCTTTAGAAGGGAAGGGAAAGAGAGAGGGAGAGAAATACCCATGTATGGTTGCCTCTCATGTGTCCCCTGCTGGGAACTGGCCTGAAACTCAGGCATGTGCCCTGACTGGGAATCCAACTGCAGTTTGATTTGTAGGTCCATGCTCAATCCACTGAGCTATACCAGCCAGGGCTCTCTTTTTCTTTTTGAAAAAGTCCTCCTTTTCAAGCCCCCGGGTCCAAACCAGCACCTGGCCTCTCACATAGCCCAGCCTGGCTCTCTCCCAAGAATCTTGCAGCAGATCCTGCGGGCTCTGGGCCTGAGGGTGCATCCACCTGGTCCCTGCACTGGCCCCTGAACTAGTCCCAGGGACCTTATTGTCCTTAAGCACTCTCCTTACCATCTGATTTTTCAATGTCCTCTATAATTTTTGGTCTCCAGTCTTCCTATATTCTGGAATACCGTCGGTTGTTCACACTGTTCCTCTGAAGATCAGCTAGGTGATTCATCTGTACACTGGGGGAAGTGAACTCTGCTTCCACCTACCTCGCCACCATCTTCTCCTCATTCCCTCCTTCACTCTTCCACGAGAGTTTATTTCAAGGGTACACATGAAAATATTCTAAATACTAAAGTCACTCTCAGGCTTGTTTCCTGGTCAATGTAACCTATAACACAGGGGGTCAATTAGAGAATAGTGTTTTGTATGTATCTCCTTAGACTATCACCTAGTTACCCAAGTAATGAAATGCTTTAAATGACATTTATGTGTTCTTTCTACTCTACTTCCTATACATATAGCATGTAATAAAATTGTCAATTTTTTATTTATAGTTGAATGTAAATGCAATAAATCTTCAGTCTGGAATAGATATATTTATCCAGAAAAGTTCCTCAGTGAACACGTTTTTGCAAATTGTACCATATCTACCTGGTTTTGGTGTAATAGAAGAACTTTAAACTGTGGGTTACAAAGGTTGAGGGTTTGCTTTGCCCACTCAGGCAACTAGCTGGATAACATGGGCAACTCTGCCTTCTCTTGGCTTCTTATCTCAAAAATAGTTTTTTAAAACTTTTTTTATTGTTGTTCAAGTACAGTTGTTTCCATTTTCCTCCTACCACGCCCCCACCACCACTGACCCTAGCCATCCCCACTAGCCATCCTTGATCTTACCCCACTTTGGTTTTGTCCATATGTCCTTTATAGATGTTCCTGAAAATGCTTCCCTCCTTTTCTGCCCATTATCTCCTCTCACCTCCCCTCTGGTTACTGTCAGTTTGTTCTTAATTTCAATGTCTTTGGTTATCAAAAATACTATTTTTACCTAATTCTTTCAGTATCTTCTAATTTCATATAAATTGTTTCAAGTTTATGATTGATCTTCAGAACTTTTTAGTATTAAGACTGTTCCCTCTAGTCTTTCCATGAAGTGATTAATGAACTAAAAACAATTACTTAAAATCACTACTAGAAACTTAAAAAAAATCCTGCAGTGAATAATTTGTAGTGCAAACAATACTCTCTTAATTTATGTGTTTTGTAAATTCTGATTTATCTATTAAAATATTTTACTTGCTCAAGGAAATTTGACCTTTGAAAGTGTGGTAGAGGTTGCTTCTAAAAACTGTCACTCCTTGGAATGTAATTTCAAAGGTGAAAAATGGCACCACGGTGAGGTCACATTTTTAACATTTAACATTCCTCAGCAATAAAAATTCCCCTTTACCAGTTTTTGTGACTGAGAACATTACTTCTTAGTAGACTGGTTGTTTAGAGTCTTAACTGCATTCAAAGGCAGTCATACATGGCCTTAAAAATACCTTTGCCATCCTTAATATCCTCTGAGAACACAGAGGTACACAGAGGTTTTATTTTCACCGCTTTGGGAATAATGTACGCTGTGCTTCATTTCTCCAAATGAAACTATGTAGAAATTATTTATTTTACAAGTTGTGCTGGAGGAAATATTTATTCTATCTACTAATTTGAGCTCAAGCTAAATATCAAAACTAATGATTCATCATGAAACCTAAAGTTTAAACCAAACAAAGAGTGAACAGATGGTGCAAAAAAGGAACCTCTGAAGAAAGTGTGTTATATATTATGGATTATATATAAAATTAAAATTATATTTTTGCAAGATTTCTCTTAATTACAGTGTTAGAGAGAACATAAACATTAATGATTGTCAAGTTATAGGTCATCTATCTAAACAGACTCAAAAATCAATTTTAATAGTTTCTAAACATGACTACCACATCTTCTTGAAGTTCCTAGACTTCCCTCATCAAAATTAATTGCTTTTCCTCTTCTCTTTAATGGAACTTTGTTTTCATGTGTCTTGTACTCTATTTCTTTTTTTTTCTATTACATGCAGTTGTTTATATATTACCTTCTCTTATTAGATTATAAACTCTTAAGGGGAAAGATTTCTTTACCTCTGAATCCTGAAAATATGATTATACAGTGAGAGTAAGCACAAAATAAGTATTTCTTGGAAATAAGTTAAAACTAGTTCACAAAATATTTCTACATATTGCATTGACTTAAAAAAATAGTAAGCTTATAAACAATCAGAAAGAACATAACCCAACTTTGGTGATGGAACTTTTATAGCAATGAAACATTCTGAAGAATGAATTTTTCCCCCTTTGCCCACCTCCACCCATCCCACCCACCATTGTTAATTCCCACACTGTTCTGGGTCATTTATACATGTTCCTTCCCTGCTTTCCACCATTATCCCCCTTTCCCCTCCTCTCTGGTCACTTTTAGTCTGTTCCATGTTTCCATGCCTGTGGGTTTATTTTGTTCATTAGTTTGTTTTGTTCATTAGATTCCTCTTATAGGTGAGATCATATGGTATTTGCCTTTCACTGACTGGCTTGTTTCACTTAGCATAATATTCTCCAATTCCATCCACGCTTTTGCAAAAGGTACAAGTTTCTTCTTTCTGCTGCAGTAGTATTCCATTGTGTAAATGAACCACAGTTTTTTTATCCATTCATCTACTGATGGGCACTTCAGCTGTTTCCAACACTTGGCTATTGTAAATAGCACTGCTATGAACATAGAGGTGTATAAGTTCTTTTGAATTGGTTTCTGGGGCATCTTAGGGTATACTCAAAAGGTCAAAAGGTGGTTCCCTTTTACTTTCTTGAGGAAATTCCATACTGTTTTCCACAGTGGCTGCACCAGTATGTATTTCCATCAACAGTGTACAAGAGTTCCCCTTTCTCTGCATCCTCACTTGCACTTATTTGTTGATTCGTTTATATGGGCATTCTGACAGGTGTGTGGTGATATCTCATTGTGGCTTTAATTTGCATTTCTCTGATGGCTCATGATGTTGAATATGTTTTCATATGTCTGTGGGCCATCTGTATGTCCTCCTTGGAGAAGTGTTTATTCAGATAATTTGCCCATTTTTGAATTGGATTGTTTCTCTTCCTGGAGTGGAGTTGTGTGAGTTCTTTATATATTTTGGAGATCAAACCCTCATCTGATGTATCATTGACAAATATGTACTCCCATACAGTCTGTTCCCTTTTCATTTTGATGATGGTTTCTTTATTGATACAAAGCTTTTTAATTTGGTGAAGCCCCATTTATATATTTTTTCTTTTATTTCCTTTGCCCTAAGAGATATATTGGCAAAAATATACTATGAGAGATATCTGAAAATTTTCTGCCTATGTTTTCTCTTGGACCTTTATGATGTCACAACTTACATATCAGAAACCTATAGCCAATATTATGCTCAACAGGCAAAAACTAAAATCTTTCCCCTTAAGATCAGGAACAAGACAAGGGTGTACACTTTCCTCACTCTTGTTCAACATAGTACTGGAGGTTCTAGCCACAGTGGTTGAACAACGAAAATAAATAAAAGGCATCCAAATTGGAAAGGCGGAAGTATAAGTCATTATTCTCAGATGACATGACAGTGTATATAGAAAACCCTATAGTCCTTACCAAAAATACTACTTGACTGAATAATAAGTAAATTTGGCAAAGTAGTGGGATACAAAGTCAATATTCAGAAATCAATGACATTTTTGTACACCAACAACAATTAAATATCAGAAAGACAAACTAGGACAAATGTCCCATTTACTATAACAGCAAGAAAAATTAAGTACCTAGGAATAAATTTAACCAGGGAGGTAAAAGACCTATATTTGGAAAACTATAGAAAACTGAAGAAATTAATTAAGGAAGACACAAATAAATGGAACCATATACCATGTTCATGGACTGAAAGAATTAACGTCATTAAAATGGCCATACTACCCAAAGAAATTTACAGAATAGAAAACGTTTTAAGAGCTAGAACCCATGATGTATGAGCATGATGTTATAGAAGAAGTAAGAGGCATACATATTTTATGGTAATTGTTAGCATAAAATCAATTTTTTTTCAAATTCTAATAGAAATCTTGGAAAATCTGTATATTGATTCTGTGATTTATCTGGAAGTATGAAGAGACATAGGCTTCTTTTCTCAACTTTTATTATGTCTCTCAGCTCCTGCCTTCAGGTGATGTGTCCTACAAAAGATTTTCACTTGGGGTCCTCTTGCATCAATAATCAGTTGCCTTAAGTAAGGTTACTGCAAGATTACTTACAGCCTAGTAATGCTTATAGAATATAAATATGACATAAGAAAACTACCTATTCTTCTTGTAAAATGAAATGATATTTAGAATAATGTAAATTATTAGGTGAAATATATACTCACTATGTCTTCATATTATAAGAAATACATATGGATGTTTGCACAAACTAGTAAAAGCCTACACTTAAATACATAAAAAATCTTTAGCTCTGAGATTACAAGTGGTTTTTATTTTCTCTCATAGTTTGTCGCATTTACCAAAATTTCTACAATGTATGTTTTTTTTTTTTTTTTTTTTTTTTGCTTTGGTAAATAGTACACAAATGAATGCTTTTTAAAAATAGCATTTTAGAGGATATTGACATGAAAAACAAAGGCAATTTTATTTTATTTTATTTTGTTGTTTATAAATTTTATTTTAAGATTGAGAAACTGTTTCCTATTTTACAGTTTGGAATTTTTAAGCACATAAATTTAGAAGCATAATATGTATTGTTTTCTTTTTAAAAGATTTTATTTTTTCCATCATTTATCCCCTGTACCATCTTACATTTCCACCCATCCCCCTTCCCCTCACCATCACCAGTGTTGTTCATGTCCATAAGTTCTTTCTCTTCATTCTTATTTTGCTCAATCCCTCCATACCCAGTCCCCACTCCTGAGTAGTCAGCTGCTATTTATCTGTAGGTCTATCTATATTTTGCTTGTTAGTTTAGTTTTCTGTTGAGATTCCATATATGAGTGAAATCATATGGTACTTGTCTTTCTCTGACTGGCTTATTTCACTTACCATAATATTCTCAGGATCATCCATATTGTCACAAAGCATACAATTTTCTTCTTTTTTATGGCTGAGTAGTATTCTGTCATGTAAATGCACCACAGCTCTTTTATTTTCATCTACTGATGGAAACTGGGCTTCTTCTAAATTTTGGCTATGGTAAATAATGCTACAATGAACTTAAGGGTGCATACATTCTTTTGAATTAGTGTTTCGGGTTTCTTCTGATAAATTCTCAGAAGCAGAATTGTTTGGTCATAAGACAGTTCCACTTTTTAAAGGATTTATGTATTTATTATTAGAGAGAGGGGAAGGGAGAAAGAGATGAAGGGAAGCATCAATGTGTGGTTACCCCTCATGTGGCCCCTACTGGGGACCTGGCCTACAACTCAGACATGTGCCCTGACTGGGAATCAAACCAGTGACAATTTGCTTCCCAGTCCAGGGAACCACACCATTGAACCACACCAACCAGGGCCATTTTTAACTTTCTGAGGAAACTTCATATTATCGTCCACTGTGGCTGCACTAATCTGCATTTCCACAAACAGCGTATGAGGGTTCCTCTTTCTCCTATCCTCACCAACACTTGTTGTTTGTAGATTAATGGATGACAGCCATTCTGAAAAGTGTGAGGTGATAACTCATTGTGGTTTTAATTTGCATTTCTCTGATGATTAGTGATGTTGAGCACATTTACATATGTCTATTGACCATCTGTGTGTCTACTTTGGAGAAGTTTGTATTCAGGTACTTTACCTTTTTTTTTTGGTGTATATCTTTTATAAGTTCTTTGTAAATTTTGGGTATTAACCCCTTATCAAATGTATCAGGGAATATGTTCTCTCATTCCATGGGTTGTCTTTTCATTTCATTGATGATTTCCTTGCTGTGCAAAAACTTTTAAGTTTGATGTAGTCCCATTTGTTTATTTTTCTTTTGGTTCTCTTGCCTGAGAAAATAAATCAGAAAATGTACTGCTGTGAAAAATAACCTAGATTTCACTGTGTATGTTTTCCTCTAGGATTATTATGGTTTTGAGTCTAACATTTAGGTCTTTAACCAATTTTAAGTTTATTCTTGTGAAGAAGGTGGCCTATCTCATTTTCTTGTGTGCACCACATATCAGTTCCATTATCCCACACCATTTATTGAATAGATGGTCTTTAGCCCATTGTATATTTTTGCCTAGTTTGTCAAATATTAATTAATTATAAAGGCATGAGTTAATTTCTAGGCTCTCTATTCTGTTCTATTGATCTATATGTCTGTTTTTATGCCAGTTCCATGATGTTTTGATTGCTATGGCCTTGTAGTATAGTTTGATATTAAGAATAATGATTTCTACAACATTGTTCTTCTTTCTCAAGATTGCCATTGATATTGGGGTCTTTTGTGGTTCCATGTAAATTTTTGGAATATCTGTTGTAGTTCTGTGAAATATGCCATTGGTACCTTGATAGAGATTGCATTGAATGTGTAGATTGCTTTGGGTAGTAAAGACAGTTTAATAATGTTAATTCTTCTAATCTATGAACATGGTGTATGTTTCCAGTTATTTATATCTTCTTTAATATCTTTCTTCTCTGTCTTATAATTTTCTGAATATAGGTCTTCTACATTCTTGATTAAATTTATTTCTAGATATTTTATTCTTTCTGAAGCAACCGAGAATGAGATTATTTTCTTAGTTTTCATTTTTAATAGTTTATTATTGGCATACAAAAATGAAATTGATTTTAAAATGTTTATTTTGTAATCTGCTACTTTATTGAATTCATTTATCACTTTTAGTAGTTTTTTATTTGTTTTGTTTATTTATTTGTTTGTTTTGGTGAAATTTTTAGGGTTTCCTTATAGTTCATATCATCTGCAAATAATGACAGTTTTCTAATTCTTGCTTTCCAATTGGATATATTTTATTTCTTCTTTTTGTCTAGTCACTGGGGCCAGGGCTTACAGTACTATGTTGAATAAGAGTGGTAAAAATGGACATTCTTATGTTGTTCATGATCTTAAAGGAAACATTTGTAGTTTTTGTATATTGAGTATGATGTTAGCTGTGGGGTCACCATATATGCCTTTATTATGTTGAGGTAGGTTTCCTCTATTATTTTGCTGAAAGTTTTTATTATGTATGGGTGCTGAAAATTTTATTAAATGCTTTTTCTGTAACTATTGATATGATCATGTGGCTTTTATTTTTCATTTTGTTTATGTGGTATATCACATTTATTGATTTACAGATATTGTACTGATCTTGCATCCCTAAAATAAATCCCACTTGATCATGGTGTATGAACTTTTTAATATATTGCTGGATTCATTTGCTGATATTTTGTTGAGGATTTTAGAGTCTATATTCATCAGGGATATTTGCCTATAATTATTTTTCTTTGTAGTGTCTTTTTCTGATTTTGGCATTAGAAAAATGTTATGAAACTAGAAATCAATCATAAGAAAAATACTGAAAAACACAAAAAGACATGTAGGCTAAATAACATGTTACTAAACAATGAGTGGGTTAACCATGAGATCAAGGAAGACATCAAAATGTACCTTAAAATTAATGAAAAGGCAAACACAACAACCTGAATCTGTGGAAAACACAGAAAACAGTCCTAAGAAAGAAATTCAGAGCTTAAGAGGCCTATCTCAAGAAACAAGAAAGAGCTCAAATAAATTATCCAACTTTAAACTTAAAGACATGTAAAGAGAAAAACAAAGAAAGGCTGAGGTAAGTAGAGGAAAGAAAATAATAAATATCAGAGCAGAAATAAATGAAATGCAATCTAAAAGAATGCTACAAAAGATCAATGAAAACAAGAACTCATACTTTGAAAAGATAAAGAAGATTAACAAAACTTTAACCTTAAATTCAAGAGGAGGGAAGACTCTTATCTTCATTTTACAAAGACTATTTTAAAGGTTAACTATTACAACAGTATCTTATGAAGGAAACAAGAACACCAGTAAGAAAAAGAACAGGACACGTTCACATTTTAGATGCAATTTCTTGGGCAGGTGTAGTGGTTTGAATACTCTCTCTCCAAAATTTATGTCCACCCAGAACCTCAGCATGTGATCATATTTGGAATAAATGTCTTTGTATGTGTAGATAATGTAAGGATTTTAAGATGAGATGATCCCAGATTCTAGGAAGCCCTAAAGTTAGTGACTGGTGTCTTTATTAAATAAAAGAGCAGTGGCATCTAAAGCGCAAAGACATAGAGTGAATGTTATATTAACATGGATGTAGACATTAGAGGTATCCAACCCCAAGCTAAGGAACACCAGAAGTTGCCTTCCACCACCAGAAGCTAGGAGAGAGTCAGGAAACAGATTTTCCCACGAAGCTGCCAGAGGGAACCAAAACCAATGGCACCTTGATTTTGGACTTCTGGACTCCACACTTGTGAGAAAATAAATTTCTGCTGTTTTAAAACTCTAAGTTGATAAAGATTTGTTACAGCACCCTTATAGAACTAATGCAGTAAGTTCCAGGAGCACCTCAATTGAACGATTCATCTCTACTTCAGGTTTACTTCAAGAACATGAACTCTAAAAAATGTGGTGAAGAAAATTATGACGAAAAGAAAGAGAGTTATTAAAAGTTTGCTTTATTTTCTTTGTGTTGTAAATGCAGAGATGAATAAGGGAGATTGTCATACATGAATAATGCTTTAAGAATTTGATGTGTGTTCTCTTACTATGTCCTCACATACTATGTTGCAAATGTTATGGATGGAGTGCATGGCCTTTTTGGTTTTTGTTTTCTTTTTTTAAGTGTTTTTAAAAAGATTTTTTAAAAGATTTTATTTATTCATTTTTAGAGAGAGTGAAAGAGAAGGAGAGAAATATCAATGTGTGGTTGCCTCTTGTGTGTCCCTTATTGGGGACCTGGCCTGCAACCCAGGCATGTACCCTGACTGGAAATTGAACTGTCAGCCCCTTGGTTTGCAGCCCATGCTCAATCCACTGAGCTAACCAAACAAGGCTTTTGTTTTCTCATTAAATTTTAATTTTTCTTCTTAAATCTGAAATGATAAATTATTTTTTTCACTTATTTAAAAATGTGAATTTGCCTCTATAGGAAATATTTAAATAGGAGAAATGCTTTTAAAAAATCACTTGGCACAACACTTCCAACTGAGAAGCAGAGGGTGGTAATAAAGACCTGCTGTATAAGAGTTTTCGGTGTATAAGATGAAATAACAAAGATCACTATGAGCCATGGCAATAATTTCAAGGAGATTGTTCTCTGTCTACATCTCATTTTCAGTTTATAAACAAGCATTGGTTTTCTGAGTATGGGCTTTGAGAGATAATTCCCAGGGTCTGCCCAATCAAGGCACACAGTTAATGTCAAGAAATCTAGGGCCTGTTGTTTGGCACAACCAGAGTTCTACAGCTGGAAATGAGGCTTAAATGAAGGGTGTTAGGAAATATAATGTAAATATTTAGGATGTAGTATGTAATAATTTGGGGTTGTTTTTTTTTTTTTTTGCCTCATCATTGCCCATTCTAAACAAAAAGAAGGAAAATGAAATTGTATAAGTTAGATTTTAAATTATGAAGTTGTTTAAGAGTAATAAGACCTTGCCATAGCTGGTGTAGCTCAGTGGATTGAGTGTGGGCCTGCAAACCAAAGGATCGTGGTTTGATTCCCAGTCAGGGCACATGCCTGGGTTGCAGGCCAATTCCCAGCAGGTGATGCACAAGAGGCAACCATACATTGATATTTCTCTCGCTCTCTCCTTCCCTTCCCCCCTCTAAAGATAAATAAATAAAATCTTTAAGAAAAGAGTAATAAGACCTTAATAAATTATTGATATTATTTATTAGTACTATATTAATTTTTAAATCTATTTGACCAATGTTAAGTTTAATTTATAACTTGTTTTCTATTTAAAAAGTTCTAAATAATTTTTTAAGGAAAAAAATCACTACTATGAAGTTTTAAAAAAAAGAGGTTGGTCAGAAATCTTATAAAAGAAGAGTGTTTAGCCTAGTTTTCAGTTAGAATTTTTGAAATCCCTGAAAGTTTATGTTCAGTTTTATGTGTCTGTGCCCATTAATCAGGGGAGTGGCTTTACGAGTTTGATCATGTCCTCAAAGGGTTAGCAGACCTAGAAACGCAAGGGACCAATGCTTTAGACAGAGAAGAACCATCATCTTACCACTAACCCAGAATGGTTATTTATATTCATTGGGTATTAAATTTTGCTCTCAAAATTTGGGTAGCCAAAGTAACACACACACACGTTGTAGATAATTCTGTATAATTAAAAAGATACAATTTTATTTGCAGGACTAACTTTTTTTAATACTAAGTTTCAAGAAAAAATAATCATATGTCTGGTTTTACAATAAATAGCACAATTTAAAATCCAAATATTTTTGACAGTGGGATTGCAAAAGTTATGAACACTTTAAATTGATGTTTCTATTGAAATATTGTGAAAGAAGAACTGAAGACCTAGCTATACATCTTAAATATGAATGCACAACTGTTTGAGGGGCTAGGGAGGGCAAGGTAACACAGACCAGATGTAAAAATATAGTAATATAGCTCTGGCCTAGAGAAATGGAACTTTAGCATATCTTTTAGATGAGATCTCTCAAATATCAGAGCAAGCATGTGGTGAATGTCAGTCATTGAATTGTTGAACTCTTTGGCACTGGCTTAAAGTGAAATAGGTTAAAGAGAGATCATTTATTTTAAGAATTTAATATTAAAATGACAACATTGTTTTATGTTATGATGGAGAAACTACATAAAATATGTATAGGTGTGGGTAATAAATATTCCTACAAACAAGACCAAAATTTTCTTAAAATTGAATATTTTATCTCAAACTCTTTGACAATTCATGCAGGTATTAGAATTTAAATTTAGGGCTTACTAAATTTTCTTAAATCATTAAAACTCATCACAGGGGCCTGGAAAACAAAATATTAGTGGGCCTATAGTTATATTTTTGGTCAATTTACTTATATTATAAACTTAGAGAATGACAAAATATTTATCAAAGTTACTACAGTTTTAATACAGTTGTAGCAAGTTTTTTCCCTTGAGTGTAATAATTTTATTGAGATTACATTTAATTTTTAATAATAAACATTATTTTTAGTAAATAAGTTTCCATCTTTTGATTTTTTCTTTGAGAAGAATATGTATTCAATTAATCTAACCATGCCAACTATAATATTCATATACTTATTCATGATCTGCTTTATTCCAGAAAGATTTGAGACAGATTACAGAGCATTATTTAGGTATCATTGTAAAAGATGGTGGGAGAATTTCTAATATGCTACTAACTTCCTCTCAAACGAGAAGTCCTTGAACAGAATGATTCTGAAAGCTATTAGAATTTTTTAAATTTATCTTTGTCTACATTTGGCTTTGTTATCTTCAAAACCTCTTTTATTTTGTTCATTAAGATATTATAAAGACAACATGAAAAATAGAGGAAAAAACCTCCTGGACATTGGTCTTGGCATAGTTTTTCATTATTAAAAGCATAGGCAATAAAAAGAAATACATAGGATATCAAAATAAAAGGTATCTGCACACCAAAGGAAACAATTAATAAAATGGAAAAGCAGCCTATGAAATGGGAGAAAATATGTGCAAATCATATATCTTATATGGGGTTAATATTCAAAATATGTAAGGAACTCACACAACTCAATAGCAGAAAACAAATAACCTAATTTAAAAAAATGGGCAAGTGACCTAAGTAGACATTTTCCCAAAGATTCGCAAATGGCTAACAGAAATATTAAAATGTGCTCATCATCAATAATCATCAGGGAAATGCAAATCAAAAACCACAAATGAAATACTATGTCATACCTGTTAGAATGGTTATTAACTAAAAGACAGACAAGTATTGAAAAAGATGTGCAGAAAAGGGAACCTTTGTGGCCTGTTGGTAGGAATGTAATTTGGTGTATCACCATTGAAAATGGCGTTGAAGTTTCTCAAACTATTAAACACAGAATGACCACATGATTCAGCAAGCTCACTTCTAGGTATGTATTCAAAGAAAATGAAATTTCTACCACAAATAGATATAGTCACCTCATATCAATTGTAGTATTATTCACAAAAACCAAGATATGAAAACTTAAATGTTCATCAACAATTGAATGTATTTGTGTATGTATGTATATATATATATATGAAATATTATTCAGCCATAAAAAAGAAGATATCCTGTCATTTGTGACATGGGTGGATGTGAAGGGCATTATGCTAAAGAAATACTCCAAATAGAGAAAGGCATGAAAGTTACGATACTAATATATGGAATATAAAAAAAGTGGAACTTTAAACCGGTGAATA
>PVKM010039093.1:0-13892 GCA_004027735.1 Carollia perspicillata | reverse complement strand
AGAAATGCCTAGAAAGTATGCCTCTCTCCCTAGGAGAGGTCTGCGATCAAATCTAACTCACAGAGAGTGTTAACATTGCCTCTGTGGCCTCTAAGACAAACAAAGCTGTTATGCCATCCATGCTACAGAGTTCTCAGCATGATCAGACTGAGGTTAGACTTCGGTTGGACCTGTGATTCTCAAATTTTAGTGTATCAAAACCAACCGAAGAGCGTGTTAAAAAACAGATTACTAGAACCCACACCCAGAGTTTCCAATTCAGTAGATCTGTGGCTGAGAATTTGCATTTTAATATATTCTCACTTACTGACGACGCTGCTTACCTGGGGACCATATTTTGAGAACCACTGAGCCGGACTGACATCTTTACCTACCTCCATCCTTGTCTTTCACTCACTCACAGTGTTCTCCTGAGAGCTTTGTCTCACTGGCATAAGAATCCCTATCTCAGGCTCTACTTCTAAGGCACCTAACCAAAAATAATAGTCTGTGCTGAATTAAAGCTATAGGGCTGTAAAAAAAAGTCCTTTTGCATATGTATGCATGTATACGTGATAAACAGCAGGATAGGGACCTAGAAAAAGAAAGTGCTGCCTAAATTTACTGAGGGCTACATGGGCCCTTTGTGCACAGGAAGTCACATTAGCAATAATAACCAAGGTTTCCCTGTTAATAGTTCTCCTTCCCAGAATTGCTTCCGAAACTTTTTCTCAGTGGGCATCAGCACCAGTGCACTGAAGCATCCACAGTTGCTAAGGGACAGGAAGATTAAAGAAAAGTATGGGAAGAGGAGATAGGAGCGAAAGCCTCTCTTCCATTCGTGCTAACCTTGTCGGAAGGATCACGAAGCACTGTATGGGTGACTCCACGGTTCTCAAAGCTTACTGAAACTGTTCGTGAATAAATGAATGTCAGCCCCACTTGTCCTCAAACCTGGAGACCAATCAGCGTGAGAAAACAGAAAAACCCACCACCCTGTTCTCAAAATTCTTCTTCCCTCTCACAGCTAAGCTTTCCTTCCTGGTTATGCTCATTTGTATCTCTCTGTTCAATCTCAGGTTCATTTTCACAGGAGAATGTTACTGTTCATGTAAATGTATTATTTCTTAAGGACTGACTTTCTGATTTTCTGATGTCTCCTTGACATTCAGCCTCAGAACCACTTACAAAGCTTTATTTGTTTGTACCAGAAACTGGCTTCATAGCTTTTTCTCTGTGAAGTATTACCTTATTTTGATGCTGTTGAGAGAGAAGAGAGAGAGAGAAGGTAAAATTTATTTTGTTATATATATTTATATATGTAACTCCCAGAATACAATTAACTATTTTTCCATCACCTTGTAGTTGTCAGTACCATATGCGTTGAGTGAAACATGACTTTTCAAAACCCAAAAGGCAACTCACTAATTCTTTTTCCTTTTTATGTGACTACCTCAAGGCTCAATATCCACTCCAAGAATAAAGTGGTGAAGACAGCAAATCTCCCCCTACTCACATAGAAATGGCTCTAAGAAACTACTGCCCTACATTAAGGAGAGGCCCAAAACAGCAGAAATGTGTCCTGGGCCCATATGGACTATGGAGAAATTATTGAACTCTAGGAGGAAAAAAATAGATACAATCCCCATTGCAGCATTGTGTGTATTTTTGCTTTGTTTTGTTTCAGTTTACTTTATGTAACTTACCGTAGACTTTCCTCAGGACAAACTTTTGGGTACCAACAACATATATCAGCTAAGCTCCAAATTAATTCACGTATATTTGCTGACTGATTTTTCAAAGCTGTAAACCATGTCCACCAGAGGAGGGAGGGGAACAGTGTATTATTTTGCCTTAAGAACTAAAATCACTAAAACATTCTTGCTACCAGACAAAACAGACCATGGGACTGATGTAATGGTATAATTCCAAATTTAATTCTGTATAATTTGGTTTCTATCATCCTTAAGTCTTAGCCATGACTGGGAGGCCTAAGCATTCTGTGACATTTGAATGCATTTACAAAAAAGAGACTAATGCTCCTAAACAACTTGCTACATAAAAAAGGGCAACTCCCTACTTGTTGCATTTAACATTTGGTATGTCTTCACCAGCACGATTCCTGCCTTTATTGTTTAAATTTAACTTGTAATCATGTACTCCATGTATATTCAATGGATATTATACCCTATAATCATTGAATGTACCCTTCCACAGAGCAAAAGATTCCATAAATTACGATAAGGGGGACATGAGAATTAGGGTGTCATAAAGTAGATTATAAAATGAAATATTTGATAAAATATTACATTGACAAATAAGTGTTTTTCATATTTTTGCAAGGTTTGCAAGAATCTCAAAGTCTCCTAACAGTGTGCATGAACACAAGGCATGGCTATTAGTCCGCACAGTTTCAGGATCTTCAGGTGTTGAAATACAAGTGCGAACCAGGTTGCCTTACCTTGTCTTCCAGAGACTGGTTTGAAAGGGCTGTAGTTTTTCTAATTGAATTGAATTCCAAATCTAGTTTCTGTTTAAGCTGCTGACAAATTATGATGTGCCATTGTATGGACTTCGTGTGACAAGAAATAGGAACAAATTATGAAAAGTATGAGGGAGTAATTTAAAATGTCAACTTAGTTCTAGTTGGTTTGGGAAATATTTTGATGTTTCAGTTTACTGGTTCAGTGAAAATATATTTGATGTTCATCATGTCTGCTCATAAGCACGAGTTCAGAAAAACATGAATTTTCCCTTTTACAGAATAAGATCTCTGGGCTGTGGATGTGAAATGTTGTCATTCCACGGCATTCAACCTATCTCGTCTGAATGTCACTAAGTGTGGTGAAAACTCTTCCCTTACCTTGAAATGACTTTAATTTTGCTTAATTTCATAGTGTATGAATTTTGTATGTGCTGCTACAGAAGTACGTGTGACAAAGTCTCTTTATTATTGCTCTTCTTCAAATGAATGTATCTGTGAGTGGATTTAGGAAATCTCACAAGGGCATGAAAGGCCTTCTGAACACTTTACTCCTCCTGGAATCCGCAAGTCTAATAAGCAAGGTCCTTGCTACAAATTTGAAAACATGTGGGGTTTTTGATAGGGTTCTATAAAGATTAGTAAATAATTTTGTATATTAAAGAAAGAAGGAGTCTGACAGAATCAAGCCAGACCCTGCTACTGTTTGGGCGCTGTATTCTTTCAATACTCCCAACCAAGGTGATGGTTCTTACATAGTGGCTGTAGTTCACCAACTGAAAGTTCAATAATATCTTATTAAATGTGACATAGTATCTCTCAAAACTATTTAATAGTTTCTATCTTTTAAACTCATGTTTAATAAAATAGAACATAATGACCTTGTCTGAAGAAAGTGTTTCCTTTTTAAAAACTGCACACAACTTTAAACTATTGGGTTGGCCAAAAATCATTATGTTTTTTCTGTAATATAAAAGACATTTTTCATTTTCACCAATAACTTTATTGATTTGGATATTTTGAGTATACCGGCTATCTCCCACTTTTAGCTTCTAGTGGGTAGAGGCCAGGGCTGCTGCTAAACATTTTCCATCACATAAGACAGTCCCACAGCAAAGGATTATTTGGCAAAAATGTCAATAGTACCAGGAAACTTGGCAAATGATTTTTGACACGTTTGATCAGTCACAGCACCTTCTCCATACACTACACAAATCTTTTTTTTTTGTGCATGTGTTTCAGTTGCACTTTTACCTTTTTGAAATAATAAAGCATAACACACTGAAAATATTGTGTATGTTCTTTCACCTTCAATATTAAAATGGCTGCACAGAAATCCACCACTTCCGATAAGGTTTTTATAAATGTATGATGATATCACAGCTGTTACAAATACAATCTAACAAAATTGTTTCAAATGAAGTTAAAGACAACTATGCACTACAAGAGCCATCATATGGAAAAACATAACAGACTTTTTGGCCAACCTAATACTATTTAGGATGTTAATTTTCAATCCATACGTAATGCAAGAAAATAACTCATTGTGAAATTGATAACTTTATAAAGCAACTTATAACTTTGTTATTCAGGAGATACTTATAGATATTCAAAATAACAAGTATGTCACCTTCTTAAAAGACTATTATTTTATAAATAAAAGTATATATTTTGTTCAATTCTAAGGGCAAGTTATAATTGGTGAAAACAAATATCATTGACATATTTTATTCCCTTTCATTGTATTATTTGTCTGCTTAAAGATTATAAAACCAAATAAAGATTATAAATAAATCATATAATGGTTTTCAGAACTGTAATTCTATTTTTTCAAGAAAAAATGTAAAATATTTTAATATCTCTGCAAATGTTAAAATGATCTTACTTAACAGTCCTGTATTAAACATTGACCATGTAACCATGCATTAAAGTAGGGTTAAAATGGTGAAAACTCATGGTGTCCACTTTCATGGAGTTTCCAGTTTAGTAAAAATGAATAAAGTAGATTGAAAATGGAAGAAATTAACTAATAAAAGAGAGTCATATAGAGTGAGACCCAGAAGAAAAAAAACATCAGAATTTTCTGGTAAATTTAGAGAAGGATTAATAAAGGAAATAAGTGGCATTTGTTCTTAGGGAGGTAGTATGCTTTATGGCTGTAAACCTGGATTTTATTTGTTGACCATGTAGGTTGATTTCCAGATCTGCCACTTACTAGCTTGGTGATAAGTCAAGTAACTCAATCTTTCTGTCACTCAGGAACTCAGATACAGTAATAGCACCTTCCTCACAGGATTTGTAGGATTAAATGCATCCACACACCTAAAATACTTAGGATAGTGCTTGACGTATAACATTATGTGTGTTAGAAATAATGCTTACAGGCTGAGGAATAGTTTGTTGTGTGGATAAACATGGGTAGAGTATTACAAACAAAGACCACATTATAAGCAAAGATAAGGAGTTAGGAGGGTAATTATGAAGAATCTTTAATTCATGTAGAAGTTTGAGTTTTTTAATTCTATGGGTGTGGGTGTCCAGGAGACACTGAACAATTTGTGTCAGAAAATATGTATGTTATGAAACTCATTCTGGTGACATTTTGAAGCAAAAATGGGAGATATCGAGATTTCAGTCAGAGAAACCAATTTGGAAACTGGGAGATGGCACAGGAATCTGAATTAAGGGAATAAGGAAGAAAAATTAAGAAAGGTAATAAAGAAATTTAGCAGGTAAAATAAGCTAAACATGAATCTTCAGAATTAGGGGTAAATAAAAAAGTGGAATGTAGGAATTATTAGTTTATTTTAAAGGCACAAATAGATTACTAAAAGGACTATAAACAAAGGAATGACATTTTAATTATTAAAATAATAATTATGTAACAGTGGGACATTGTAATGGTGGGGAATTGTAACCACTGCATCATTCTTTTGACATTGTTTCTTTGCTGACCCTAATTAATATGCAGCTTATAGGTGAACAGCATGTTTGCATTAGAATCCTAGGAACTAACGTCAACGAATACAGACTCAGACTTTCAGGCATCCCAGCTCTGGGAGATTTGCTGGCCTTCAACAGTGAAACCAGTGTGACATGAAGGTGAGATGATGTGAATCCAGGACAACTAAGCCAGGATGACACAGACTGGACCATCCCTTGCCCTATCAGAATGAACTGTGCTGATCTGCATGTAGAGATCTTTACAACCCCTTGCCTTGATCTCTTTGTTCTGTTCCCCTCTCCCTCCTCATAAAAACCTCTGCCTCCACTGAGATGTGGAGATGGCCTTTGAGATGTGAGTCCTCCACTTTTCCAGGGAGATGGGTTTTAAGACATGAGTCCTCCAACTTCCAGGTGACCAGCATCTACGGTAAATCAACTTCCTATACATTAGCACCTGCTTCTTTAATATTGGTTTTCATAGTGGCTGGCAGCCCAACTTCCATTTGGTTACAATTAGAAAGACATACCTATGGCTTCAGAATGTTTTAAATGAAAATACTTAAAGAAAGGCATATTTGGCAGCCTGAGTTGTCATAAAAAATATCATAAGACTGGATGACTTAAACAACAGAAATTTATTTTCTATTAATTGTGGAGCCCGGAAAGTCCATATTCTAGCCCGTTTAGATTCTGCTGAAATTTCTCTGCTTGGCTTGCAGATGTCTGTCTTCTCAGTGTGTGTTCACTTGGCAGAGAGGGAGAAAGAGAGAGAGAGCCAGCTGATGTCTCTTCCTCTTCTTATAAATGTATCAGACTCATCAGATTAGGGCTTCATCTATGACCTCATTTAACCCCTATCACTTCTCACAGACCCCTTTTCCAAAAATACTAACATTAGAGGTTAGGGCTTCAACATATACATTTTTAGGGGGAAAAGCTTATAACAGAAAATATAGCTGAATTATCTTTTTTAAAATTAAGGCTTTTTAAAAATAGTACGATATTTAGGAAAAGAGAAGGTATGGATGGAAGCTTTATCTGAAACCAAATCTGAGTTATGTAACTTAAGAGTTTGTCCATATAGTTTAATTTTGTGTATAGTCAATCATTAAATTGAAAAACTGTACAACTTATGATATTGTACAATGGGTATATTGCGAAGAATAAAAGCTTTAAATTTCTTCACAAATTAAAAAAAATTTTTAAGCTAGCTGCAAAGAAAGAATTTGTCAGTTAACACTATGATTCATAAATTGAAGGGGTTTTAAATTGTGAAAGATAATTGAATGTGTTAATTTAAATTCACTCCCTGTCATTTTACGACAGGAGAAAGGGAGGTATACAGAGGTTAGGTCATGATCTAATCACTTAGTTTGTCCATGGCAGCACTACAGCCAACCATAGAACCAAAATTTATTTTCTCCTAGTCCAGTGTTTGGGCTAGAAACCACATACCATAAAGTTGTATTATAGGTATTTTGCCATAAAATTGGTGTTTTCTGCCAATCAATGATTTCAAGTACTAGCTAAAATATTTGTTCTGCATGCTCTTTAAACCTCACTTACCTGCTGTTTGAGGTTTTATAAACCAAATATCATTACTGTAATGTTGGTTTAATTATTTCTTTTTACATCCTTTTTAGGGTATTTTACATTTTTCTTATAAAGTGAGGTGTTAGACTTTCTCCAGTGATAACTTTAATATGAAGAACACCATTAATACCGTTCATGTTTATACCTTTGGGAAATAACAACATATGCTGTTTTATGTTTTTGTTCATCATGTGAATAAAATCAGGCTTTACTACGTGTAGTTCCTACAGCTGCTGACACATCCACTGGGGATTAACTTTCTTTAATAAAAACTCTACAGTGAAAACTGAGTTGATCTTTTATCATTCAGTGTCTTCTTTCTTGAGCAATCTTGGAGGTTGCTCAACATCTTGGAATTTCTTTGGAAATGGAAAAGAGGAAAAGGTAACTATGTTCCGAACAAAAAAAAATTTAACTTGGCAGTATCGCATATCTCATATTTCCTGTCAAATATAAGTGGAAAAATAGGTGAAATCCCTGATTTAAATTAAATATTACACAAGCTTGTGGAAATGAAGGTAAGGTATAAGCACCTCTCAGATTTTTTTAAAAAAATGTATTATATACTGGTTTCAAGTATGCAGCTTAGTGATTAGATAATCGTGTATTTGGATAGTGTCCCCTGATGTTATCAGGACCACAAGTGGCCCCACATGCAGTGATCACAATGTTATTAACTATATTTCCTGTGCTTTACTTACTCCCCTGTGACTATTTTGTAACTACTAGTTTGAGCCGCTATGTCCCTTCACCTCTTTAAACCAGTGCCCCAATCCCCCCTCATCTCTGGTAATCACCAGCTCTCAGATACTTTTTAAAAATTTTCTTAAACTTACCACATACTGGAACAAGTATCAGTGGCCCACAAACGGGATTTTTGGAGCCAGCGGCTTGCACTGACTTGGAGAGTCGACTGTCATTTCTACCCAATTGCACTTTTACTGATGTCACAGTGATAGCCTGAGATTGGCCGTAATGGGAGTATTCATAGAATGAACATCACAGTTGCTAAAAAACAAGATTGTATTATTATTATTTGTTATCATTATTATTACGATTATTATCGGGGAGCCAGCTTATCATATCAGCACACCTCTGTCGCCAATCCAATATGTGCCAATCCAATTCTGTCTTCTCTTAACAACAAACTCTGAATTCTGTCACTTAACATAACTTGTGTATTAAATACATAAGGGAGAAGAGACTCATCTACTTATAATGCTATGATAAAAACCAGAGTTATCCATGGAGACTTTACTCCACCTTTTATAGCCATCCACCTGATGGAATAAAGGGTGAATGAAAAAGGTGAATTGAATTTCACTTTATTTTTTTCACTGAAAGAGTAGCTTTTTAAGAGGGTTACAAGTCCTATTTATACCTGTTATATCTACTTTAAGAATAATATGCCATATTTGTAGGTAGCTTGTTCTCTACAAGCATTTACATAAACTTCTCCTGTATAATGCTCAGAACAGCTTTGTGAGTCATATATTAGTATTCTCATTTTATATTTGAATTCTAGAGACACTCATAAAATATATACACAGAATTATATTCAGGACTTCTATCATATGTCCAGTTTTTTGTCACTGGATCACACTCGTGGATTACATACATTACATTATTTAAACTATGTTATTCTGCATATACAAAAAGATAAGTAAAAAATCTTCCTGTTCATAATATTGTTGCAGGCTAAAACAAAATACATGTAACAAGCAGGCCTTCCCTCAAAAGTTCTCATGAGAGTAAAATTTGCTCTTCCTGAAGTTTCATATAAAGTATTAGCATGGTTAAGGCAGACAGAACATAGCTGATATTTGTAGTGTGTGTGTGACAGAAAGAGAGAGAGAGAATAGATTGGCATGTAATCATTACTTGGGCATATTAGAAATATTGTTAGAAATATTTCTGTTCAATTTCTAAATTGATCAAATATTTCAGACTATTAAAGTTTAATCTGTTTTGACACAAATTGCAAAACTCAAATGACCTGCGCATTCATCGGGCACTAACTAAAAACAAAGTCAATATTCCCATTTGAATTTCTATTTTTAATTAAAGTCAAAGAAGAAAATACTCATTTAAGCAAAAAAATAAATGAATTAGTTTATCAAAATATTTTTAAATATAAATATTTTTCACAACAAAAATGCCTATGAATATATCATCTATAACAGAGAATAATTCTTGCTACTATACAGTTAGGCAAAACAATTTAAACCAAGTATTATGATTCTGGAAATTCTGAGAACCTAAAAAAGAGTCTTTGGGAAAATAAAAACCTCTAGCCTTCAAAAACGAAATTAGCATACCTGATTTTTTTTAAGCTATAAAAAAATCATCTATTATGATGATTTACACCATAATTTTAAAACTAGACCATTAATTACTTTGGAGATCATTTGGTCCGACCTCCACATTTTAAAGGTGAGAATACTGAGGTCATGAATGGCTGAAAGTTTCAAAGATTCTTTACTGAAGTGGGGCTCCACTTTTCCTTAATCCAATGCCCCTTTTCCACTACCAAATGCGACAGGACTGTCATATTCAAAAAGCATCTGATAAAAAATATATAAATTGTTTATTCAGTTGTCACTTAAGTCAGGTAACTTCTCTAAACAAAAATAGACTATTCATGTGAGTAGTTATTTTATTTTGGAACTACAGTAAAATTTAAAGATACATAGGCATGATAATCAGAAAATCTGAATTTGGTCTTGGCTTTTCCACTCATAAGCTAAGTTCTACATTTGTTTTATGCTGGGTAATAATACCAATTAAAAATGCTAGCTTTGAGGATTGTGGAAATACCCTAAGAAAATGGATATTATTATGTTGAATAATTGTGTGCTATCCTGACAAAGGATTATTATTAATATGATTTTTAAAAAATATTAGATATTGGTCCTGGCCAGTGTGGCTCACTCAATTGGAGCATCGTCTTGTGCACCAAAAGGTTAGGGGTTTGATTCCCTGCCAGGGCACACACCTGGGTTGTAAATTCAATCCTCTGCAGGGGCACATATGGGAGGCGATTTATTAATGTGTCTCTCTCGTGTTAACATTTTTTCTCTCTCTCTATTTCTCTCCTTCCTTCTCTCTCTAAAAGTAGTGAATAAAAGTCTTTGGCTGAGGATAAGAAAAAATAAATATTATATAAACATCAACACAAAAATGTTTGCTAGAAGTGGGCTCCAGAAGCTCTTCATTAGGAATGGGAATTGTACTTACTCTTTTTTTAGATTTGTATCTAAATGAATTATTGGGAAATTGAATATCAATCCAAATGAGCTCAGAGTAAGAAACTAACCAATAATCACTTTTCGAACTTTGGTCTCTAGTATGTAGATATCTAAATATCCCAGTTTTCCAACTCTTGCATTTATCAATAGTTAACATTTATAAGATATGTGCTATCACTGTTGTTAGTGTTTTAATCAATTAAAAAAAAACATATTATAAAGAAAGATGGATAATGTAAGTTCCTAGTTTCAGCTTCTCAGTATGTTGTTCCGAGTCTACTTAGGAACAAAATAACTCACATTGGGACCTAGTATTTCTTGGTCAGAGCACACAAGGAGCACTATTTTTATTTCATTGGCACTTGATGGTGTGAGACTTGTTAGAGACGTGTGCTTTCCATATTTCCATCTGACTGAACCCTGACATCGCTGGTGTGTGGAGCCTGAGAGCTGAACCAGCCAGCAGCTTCCTGTCAAATCCATTTGGCCAAAGGCGAGTTGAGACTGATCCTAGGCCATGCAAATGCCATGTTTTCCAATGGATGCTAAGGTCATAATATGCTCTTTGCAGTTTCTCTTCTCCCTTTCTTCTTGTATTCATATGCAGATTTATTTCATATTGAGGATTACACTGAATATATATACAGCAAAGTTCTGGTATTGCTAGTCACTAACATTCTAAGGAAAATGCAGTTTGTATCCTGAGTATTAAGTACAGAAAATACTTAAAGAAGAGATAGAATAACAGAGAGGTTAAAAGTACAGACCTGGGAGTAAAATCCCTTAAACTTTGTTACTCATTTTGAGGTAGCCGGGGTTAGGGGTGATTGAGAAAAGTACTGATTTAACTTCTCATTGTTTTGGTTTCCTTGTACCTAAAATGTGGTTAATAATAGCTACTGATGCACTAGGTAATAATACATTCAAAGCTTTTTGTTTTAAGCGAGAACATCTAAATAAGCTTCTACAATGTCATTTTGCAGCCTTTTATTTTATTTATTTGTTTTTATTAATTGAATTTAGTAGGATAACATTGGTTTGCAAAACCATACAGGTTTCAAATGTACAACTCGACAAAACATCATCCACACACTGCATAGTGCACCCATAGCCCCAAGCAAAGTCTCTTTCCGTTCCCGTTTTCTTCCTTTTGCCCACCTCTACCTTGTTTCCACTCCCCTTTCCCTCTGGTTATTACCACACTATTGTCTGTGTTCATGTGCTATGTATGCCTGTTTCTTGGCTAATCCCTTGATATTCTTTCAATAAACCCTCAACCCACTTCCCCTCTGACAGCTGTCAATCTGTTCCATTATTCTATGTCCCTACTTCTATTTCAATCATTAGATTCCACATGTAAATGAGATCACATAGTACTTGTCTTTCTCTGACTGGCTTACTTCACTTAGCCTAATGATACACTATGCCAAGCTTTTAGACTTGACATAGTGTATTAAAGAAAATTCTAGATTAAATTACTAATTTACACATTGTTCAATTTATAAAATTGTGAGGGCAAGGTTTAGGAAATAATTTTGTCCTATGAATGACATATTTATTCATATTTAGACATGTTTAGTCTTTCACCTGTAAGAGGGAATGTCCTTGGAAAGCACCTTCTGTAAAATATATGCTGGGAAGCTTGGTTTCTAGACTAAAGTAATTTACACGATGACACAACTTACTTAATGTGTCTTGTGTGCTGCTTGCTGAAATCTATACAATTATTAAAGTGATGAAATGTTTACTCATACTGTAGTTACCTAAGCAACTTGTTGCAATGTACGTTGTAAATTGCTGCTTTTTTCATATTTAAAAAAATGATCATGTTATACAGGCTACTTTAAAATAACTTGCAGAACTCATATTTTAGTATTTTAGCTTCATTACAGCATTGATTATTTATCTGTAACATTGTCATTATGGTAATGTTATAGTTACCTTATCCAAAAAAGCTAGTTTAATTACTTTTTAAAATATAAACTATTTTTATATATTTTTCATTAAAAATACTTAGCAATATAAGAGAGCTTAATAAAGTAATGACAAAACAAAGTCCCTGCCCTTTTGAGCTGAGATTCCATCGGGGCAGTTAGACCCCAAATATGCCAAATACATACAAAAAATAAAGCAAGATAAAGTCATAGAGAATGGCCTGGGTTTAGAAGTGGGGAATGTAAGGGAGTTTACAAGGGGGCAAGTTTACTATTTAGAGGGTGGATCAGAAAGTCCTCTGTGTAGAGCTGACAGTGGAGCATACAGCTGAGTGAATTCAATAGACTTGAAACCATTCTAGGGAAAATCACTCCAGGCAGAGCAATAAGAACCTAATAAGATCAGGAACAGAAGGAAGGCTGGGATAGCTACAAGTCAGTGTAAACTGAATCGATATGGCATAATCTGGTTTAGAATTTTCCAAGGTTACTCTAGTTATGTGTAAAAAGAATGGAGTGAGGTAGGGAGCAGTGAAAGGAAAAGAGGCAAGAGTGAAGACTTGAATGAATTTACTTTTTTAGTATTTTATTTCTTTATTTTTAGGGAGAGGGGAAGGGAAGGAGAAAGAGAGGGAGAGAAACATCAATGTGTGGTTGCTTCTCATATGGCCTCCACTGGGGACCTGGCCCATAACCCAGGCATGTCCCCTGACTGGGAATCGAACCTTGACCCTTTGGTTCACAGCCTGTGCTAAATCCACTGAGCTACACCAGCCAGGACGAGACTTGAATGAATTTAGGAAGAACGTTTAAGAACCTAAAGAGAAATGATAGTAATGTAGGGCAGGGTCACAATTAAAGTAATGCTAATTAGCCTTTTTCAAGGTATATTTTGGAAGAGGAATCCACAGGTCTTGAGGCCTTCCTTAGATATTCACTAAGTACCTACTTAAGTGGACTTCCTTAAATTTAGGAGGAGGGGATCTCTGGGGGCTACCTTTACCAATAGTAGAGAATAGTGCTTCCTGGAGTAAATTTCATCAATTTGAAGACATTGCCATTGACTTCAAAGGTCACTTCACCCAACTTCTCATCTCCATGTGGACTTTCCTATATTCTACCTGAAGGTGATCATTCAGTCTTTTTAAATACAATTGTAAAGGTATCTTTTATTTTTACTAATAAACCTAAAATTAGCTACATGATTTTTCCTTTGAAATAGCGAATAGAAGAAACTCACTGCTTGTCTGTAACTATTATTTCATCTTACATGTTGAGTAGCATTTTTAAAAGGTTGTTATGTGAAATTTTGAGGTCAAATAACTTGGGAGACATTCAATAAGCTACACTTAAAAAAGCAATGGAGCCCTGGCTATGTGGCTAAATTGGTTGGAACATCACCACCTACGGCAAAAGGTTGTGGGTTCAATACCTGGTCAGTGCACATACCTGGGATGCTGGTTCTACCCATGGTCAGTGTGAATACAGGGAGCAACTAATCTACGTTTCTCTCCCACAATGTTTCTCTCTCTCAATCTTTCTTCTCCCCATGCTCTAAAATCAGTAAGAAATATCCTCAGATGAAGATTTAAAAAAATTAA
This sequence comes from Carollia perspicillata, assembly GCA_004027735.1. NCBI lineage: Eukaryota > Metazoa > Chordata > Mammalia > Chiroptera > Phyllostomidae > Carollia > Carollia perspicillata. The sequence continues at coordinate 109 of PVKM010039093.1, read as the reverse complement.
AAAGCACTGGACAACTTAGTAAAACTTTGAGATGTCCTTTGTTGAAAGAAACCTTTTCTACCTTCATTAACATTGTGTTCTTAAAACTTTTCCTACAGTATTACACTTA
>PVKM010039092.1:0-13880 GCA_004027735.1 Carollia perspicillata | reverse complement strand
TTTACTAATAATTGTATTATTTTCCATATGAACAGTCCTATGTATCAGAGACATAGGGCAGAACACGTGATTGAGGACTTGTGAGAAATTAAAAACAATTACACCCACTGCCTTCCCATTTCCAGTCGGCTAGGAATGTGTTTGTCTACCTTGTCCAAAAAGCATGGAGGCATTGTCTGGAAGAGTTATTTGTACACCAAAAACATTGTTGTACAGAGTTCATGACGGCGTTATTCACAATAGCCCTGAGTCAGAAGCAGTCCTCGGAGTAAGTGAGTAAAATGTAGGTACACAATGGAATATTATTCAGTCTTACCAAGGAAGGAAAATCAGATTCATGATATTATAACGTAGAATTCAGGGATGTCCAACCTTTTGATGTCTCTGGGCCACACATTAAATACACAAACACTAACGAAGACTGATGGGCAAAAAAAAAAGGTCTTAAATAAATGTACGATTTTGTGTTCAGCCTCATATCAGAGCCATCCTGGGCCACATGAGGCCCATAGGACATGGGTTGGATACAGATGAACTTCGTTATTATGCTAAGTGAAATAAGCCACAGAAACAGAAATATTGTATAATTCCACTAGTATGAGCTATCTAGAATAGTTGACTTCATAGAGACAGAAAGCGGTGGTTTCCAGGGGACAGTGGGAGTAGGGAATGCTGAGTTGTTTAATGGGCAAAGAATTTCAGTTTTGCAAGATTAAGAGTCCTGGAAGTTGCTTAGACAATGTGAATGAACTTACTATTGAACTATACCCTTAAAAATGGTTAAGGTGGTAAATTTCACGTTATGTGTATTTTACCACATTAAAAATAAACAAATAGAATAAAGAAGTACTCTGTCAAGACTTCGTTGCATTTTTTCCCAACAGGCCTCAGAAAACCATGGCTACTGCTAAGGGAACGGCCATCGGTATCGACCTGGGCACCACCTACTCGTGCGTGGGGGTGTTCCAGCACGGCAAGGTGGAGATCATTGCCAACGACCAGGGCAACCGCACCACCCCCAGCTACGTGGCCTTCACCGACACCGAGAGGCTCATCGGGGATGCGGCCAAGAACCAGGTAGCCATGAATCCTCAGAACACTGTCTTTGATGCCAAACGTCTGATCGGCAGAAAATTTAATGACCCTGTAGTGCAGTCAGATATGAAACTTTGGCCTTTTCAAGTAATCAACGAAGGAAGCAAGCCCAAGGTATTGGTGTCCTATAAAGGGGAGCAAAAGGCTTTCTACCCCGAGGAAATTTCTTCTATGGTACTGACTAAGATGAAGGAGACTGCTGAGGCTTTTTTGGGCCACCCTGTCACCAATGCTGTGATCACTGTGCCAGCCTATTTCAATGACTCTCAACGCCAGGCCACCAAGGATGCAGGCGTGATTGCAGGTCTCAATGTGCTAAGAATTATCAATGAACCCACAGCAGCCGCCATTGCCTATGGCTTAGATAAAGCGGGTCAGGGAGAGCGACACGTCCTGATCTTTGATCTGGGTGGAGGCACATTCGATGTGTCCATCCTGACCATAGATGATGGGATTTTTGAGGTAAAGGCCACAGCTGGGGACACCCACCTGGGAGGGGAGGACTTTGACAACAGGCTGGTCAGCCACTTCGTGGAGGAGTTCAAGCGGAAGCACAAGAAGGACATCAGCCAGAACAAGCGAGCCGTGAGGCGGCTGCGCACCGCCTGTGAGAGGGCCAAGAGGACCCTGTCGTCCAGCACCCAGGCCAACTTGGAAATTGATTCACTGTATGAAGGCATCGACTTCTACACGTCGATTACCAGAGCCCGGTTTGAAGAGTTGTGTGCAGACCTCTTTAGGGGCACCCTGGAGCCTGTGGAGAAGGCCCTTCGGGATGCCAAGATGGATAAGGCTAAAATCCATGACATTGTTTTAGTAGGGGGCTCCACCCGTATTCCTAAGGTTCAGAGGCTGCTGCAGGACTACTTCAATGGCCGTGACCTCAACAAGAGCATCAATCCCGACGAGGCGGTGGCCTATGGGGCGGCGGTGCAGGCGGCCATCCTGATGGGGGACAAGTCTGAAAAGGTACAGGACCTGCTGCTGCTGGACGTGGCTCCCCTGTCGCTGGGCCTGGAGACGGCTGGGGGCGTGATGACTGCACTGATCAAGCGCAACTCCACCATCCCCACCAAGCAGACGCAGATCTTCACTACCTACTCGGACAACCAGCCGGGGGTGCTGATCCAGGTGTACGAGGGCGAGAGGGCCATGACGCGCGACAACAACCTGCTGGGGCGCTTTGACTTAGCTGGAATCCCTCCTGCACCCAGAGGAGTTCCTCAGATTGAAGTGACTTTTGACATTGATGCCAACGGTATTCTCAATGTAACAGCCATGGACAAAAGCACAGGCAAGGCCAACAAGATCACCATCACCAACGACAAAGGCCGCCTGAGCAAGGAGGACATTGAGCGCATGGTTCTAGATGCTGAGAAATATAAAGCTGAAGATGAGGTTCAGAGAGAGAAAGTTGCTGCAAAAAACGCCTTAGAATCCTATGCCTTTAACATGAAGAGCGCTGTGAGTGATGAAGGCTTGAAGGGTAAGATTAGTGAGTCTGATAAAAAGAAAATACTGGATAAATGCAATGAGGTCCTTTTGTGGCTGGAGGCAAATCAGCTGGCGGAGAAAGATGAGTTCGATCATAAGAGAAAGGAATTGGAGCAAGTGTGTAATCCAGTCATTACAAAACTCTACCAGGGAGGATGCACTGGGCCTGCCTGTGGAACAGGGTACTCGCCTGGAAGGGCTGCCACAGGCCCCACCATTGAAGAAGTAGATTAATCATATCTGGAGCTGGAGGGTTCCAGGGTGCCTCTAGGGTGAATTTGTTCCCCTCATCTTCAAACATTATGATTCTTGAGTCGACTGAACGTCAGTTACCATCGTTTTGGGATTCTAAGGGAAGAGTCTTATATGCCATCTTTTCACACTCCAATGTCCTGTTTCTGACCCTGGAATGAAACTTTTAGGAAAAATTGGCTCCTCTCTGAAACATTTGATGAATTTGAATGTCCGTTATTTATTTCTAGCCTCCCCAACCTCCTCCTTCCTGTGTGGACGGTTGTGACTCAGTAAATTTGTTCCTAAAGCAAATTTCTTCTGGTATCTTTAGACTGTGTGTCTGGAGAAGCAAGGAAAAGGAAAGTTCGTGGAGAGAGCATGTATGGTCTGATTGTGAGCTAATTGTGAATGATTAAGCTGGTAAGGGCAAAGTACTTGAGTTTTCATGTGCTAATTGTTCCAAGCAGGATAATTATTTGATCATCAGGCACTTCCAGCCCCAGCTAGAGCCGTTGCTAACTATAATTACTGCTTATGTTCTATGACAGGCTGGTTTAGATGCTTAGTGTTCAGCTAAGAGGCACACATCTCCTTGATGTTACCTACAGGTGGGATCTAAGCCCAGCATCTGTGCACTCAAGAGTCCATTATTACATCTTTTACATGCAGAAAACATTTCTACAATTCCTGACAAACGGGTACTTTTGGGCAAGATGAGATATGGAGGATTTTAGTATGGCCTTATTCCTTGAAAAAATATTTTCACCTATTTTGTCATATCACATGTTTATAAAAGTTTTGGGGACATGAGTTTAGAAATACATGCAACTACATTTGTAAACCCTTGTATTTAAGGGGGCATATTTGAATATGAAATATTATGTTACCAAACTCAAGGGTTTTGCAGCGTGAGGTGCTTTATTCACTTTATTCAATAAGGAGACATGGCCCTGACTGGTGTAGCTCAGTGGATTGATCGTGGGCCTGTCAACCAAAGGACCTTGGTTTGATTCCCAGTCAGGGAACATGCCTGGGCTGCAGGCCAGTTCCCAGCAGGGGATGCACGAGAGACAGCCATACATTGATATTAAAAAAAAAAATAAGGAGACATGGTTCTCACAAGGTAGTTATATTTCCTTGCAGCAAGTAAAGGAGCAGGAATTCATGTCCAAAGGTCTGCATCCTTGAAGAATGCTTAGTCATTGTTTTTGTACACTATTTGGTCCAATACATGTTAATTTCTTTTTTGCAACTGGCCTCATTTATCAGGCTGAGGTTCCTGTCAGCTTATGCTGTTTACTGGTCTATCTGAAAAGTACTGCTACATTTTAACATTTAGCAAGAAATAACATGTAGAAATGTCTAGACCTTGCGACCCTTGCCCTAACAGAATGGCTATTTCCATCATCCCATCAGTATAAGTTTTACTCATTCCTTCACAGGACAACCCTAGGCAAAAGTGTAAGAAATGTGGACTGAGGTTGGGTCTTTGGGAGAAATCTGTATATTGGGAGAGAACTTTGGATGAAATTAAGATTTGTGCTCAGGCTCCTGATCATAAGGACTCAACATGAAACTTTTTTAAACTTTAAATGTAACATATATAGAAAAGTGTACAAATCTCAAGGATTCCCAAACTTCCTAACAGTGTTCAATAGGAAGTGTCTTCAGGGTGTGAGCAAATCATGCTGCAGACTGCACTGCCTTAGAAAAACCTCAGGCTGAGCGTCTCCGACCCTCACGCGACAGCTGAGGCCGCGCCTGCGCGGTGGATCCCCCCGCTGGAGAAGGAATTAAGGGAAGGGAAGCCACACCCCTTCCCCGGCTTTAGCGTGCCCTTTGCTCCACCCGGCCCGCTCTCGCGCGAGCGCCCGCGCGCTCTTTTTCAGTACTGTGTACTTCGCGTGGCGTGTCCCACTCCGCCCCACGCGCGGGCTCGCCCTCCCGTTTGCGCCCGGCCTCTGGCTCAAGGCATCACGCCCTCGCCTTCCTGGTCCGGCCGGCAGCCCGCTGCGCAAGCACCATGGTAGGTACCGTGAAGTCACAAGAGGTGCGCTCCGGGAGCGGGGGTGGGTTGAACTGTGGGAGGCGGAGTATGGGTCCCTGCTACGTCAGTCTGCGCTGGAGTTGGGCTCTGGAGGCGCTTAGTTCCTGCGGCTCAAATTCTTGGAAGAGACTGGAGCGCGTGGTCTTTTTTTTCTCTCATAAGGAAAATTAAAAACAACGAGGGAGAGTCGCAGGGACAACAGGAGAGGGAAAAGCCAGACCTCAAGGAGCATTTCTCTGATGGAGACCAGGCTTCGGGAGTTTGAGCCGGGGTACATCCCTAGGAGGAGTGGGCAGGGACCCCAGGAGAGCAGGTGGTGGATTCAGAGCGGAGCCTGGAGAGTCCGAGGGGTGCAGGGCAGAGGCTCTCTCTGGGTCTTTATGTCAGGTGCTCAATGAGGTATGCAGGATCTTTCGGCCTCCAGCTGTTCATCTCTGTGATTGAAGTTTTGAGACCTGCCCCACATGTGGGAATCCCAACACCACTATTTGGTGACAACGGCAGAAGGTCACTCCTCCCTACCATGTCTCTTCCCGTATAATGGTTTCCCTCTCTTGCCCATTAGCTCTTCTACTCCTTTTTCAAGTCCCTTGTGGGCAAGGATGTGGTGGTGGAGCTCAAGAATGACCTGAGGTAGGTACCTGTTCCGACAAGTCTGCAGGGGATGGATGTGTCCAAGGCCCCGGAACCTCTTTAATTGGACAAGTATTGTTTGAAATCTGGGCAAGATGAGCGATACAGAAGAAATAAATGACCAGTGCCTTAAACTGACAGATTAGCTAGGTGTTGTTTCTTGTATTGAAAAACAATACAAAGAACTAAGTATATAAAGAGTAAGTACAGAAAGATCAAGAGCGTAGAAGCATCAACAGTTTTTACAAAATATAGTTTTGGTTTTTCCTGATCAAATTCTATGCTCTATTGACTCAACTTCTACAAATGTAAGAATCAGTTCCACGAGTAAAGATGTATGTACAGAGATATTTGTACTTTCATTTGCAGTAACCACAAATGGAAAACAAATAGCTATCAGTAAGGAGTAGGTTAAATTGTACTTCCATATGATACCGCTGTCACACAGGAATGTGATGTATAATTGTGGAAAGCTGTTGCAGAATAGTACGTACATGTGCCTTAATCTCCCTTTTGTTAAAAAATATGTAAAGGATAAGCTACACCAGTCTGTGCTGCTTTTATATCCCCTACCCACTGTATCATTAGCTCCTAATCATCTTCCAGAACTTGGATTACATGCTGTAGCCTTGGAGAGACTTTTCCTGGTCTTTCTAGCCAACTAGATCATTATATCATAAGGTCTGTCATGAGATCTTATTTTTTTCCTAGTGGGTGCTTCTCAAATTGTGGTTTCAGAGAAGTGTGTTCACTGTTTATTTATGGCCTGTCCTGCTGACATGGCCAGGACCATGTTTAAGCTCACTGTTTTACCTAATGTCTTGCATAGGCCTGGTATATAGTAGGAGCTTAATAAATGCGTGCTGAAAGAAAAGTAGCTAACGTTTGAGAGCCTCCTATTGACTAGGCACTATTCTGAATACTTTCCATTTATTAACTCATTTAATTCTCATAACACTCCTTTGTGACATACAGTATTGTTGCTATTTTCCATGTGAGGAAATTGAAGCTTCGATAGGTTAAAAAACTTGTTCTATGTGACTAGTAAATGACACAGCCAGAACTGAAATCTAATTCTGCTTTGCTTTTTAAAAATTTTTTATTGATTTTAGAGAGAGAGAAACATCAATTTGTTGTTCCGCTTTTTTATTCATTCATTGGTTGATTCTGACCGGGGAATCAAATCTGCAACCTTGGCATATTGGGACAAGGCTTTAACCAACTGGGCTACCCAGGCAGGGCTGCTGCTGCTTTTTTTTTTTTTTAAGATTTTATTTATTTATTTTTAGAGAGCGGGAGAGAAACATTGATGTGTGAGGGATGTATCAGTCGGTTGCTTCTCATATGCCCCCAGCTGGGGACCTGGCCTGCAACCCAGGCATGTGCCCTGACCGGGAATCAAACTGGTGACCATTTGGTTTTCAGGCTGGCACTCAACCCATGGAGCCACACCAGCCAAACTTTTTTTTTTTTTTTTAAGTTAAAACCAGTATCATACTCTCCATGTAGCTGTGGAACTTGCTTTTCACTTAACAGGTGTTTCGGATATTTTCACATCAGTAAAGTTAATCTTTAATGTTCTTAATTGTCTGCATGGTATCTTTATTAACCAAGGCCTTGCTCTTGCACACTTAGGTGGTTTCCAGTTCTTTAGAAAGAAATCCTTTAAATGAGATGCGCATTTAAAATAGTGATCTCCATTACCTGATTGTCCTTTAGAAAGTTTGATGGATGTATTCTCCAATGTCTTCCACCTTTCTATGAGACATAATTAATGGAAGAAACATTGACATGGCAGGGAATGGTGAGGAGAGGGACTTGCTTTTTACATCAGAGATTTCATTCATGACACTGGCAGTGTATATGGTATTGATGGCATATAGATTAGGGCCGTAGAGAGATAAGTGTGGAAACCAAAACCAGTCTTGCTAGATGACTTGTTTTCTTGTATTTTTCTCTTTCCTGGCCTATCCACATGGCCAAAGGGGGAAAAAAAGTTGTTAGGTTTTAGCTCTAGGTCCTAAAGCAAAGATTGTAAGATTCAAAGGTAGTCTGTTGGGTTGGAAGAACAGCTCTTTCTCTCAGACTTGTTGTCAGACCACTTCTGTGTCAAACATGTCTTCTTTTTCCTTTTACCCTCACCCAAGGTCATACTGTTTTTCATTGCTTTTAGGGAGAGAGGGTTTAGAGAGAGGGGGAGGGAGGGAGAAAGAAAAGGAGAGAAACGTTGATGTGAGAGAGAAACATTGATTGGTTGCCTTTCATACACCCCCTGATAGGACCAGACCCAAAAACTGGTCATGTTCCCTGACCGGGGATGAAAACTGCAACCCTGCCGCTTCTGGGACCACACCCAGTCAACTGAGCCACACTGGCCAGGGCCAAGTATCCATTCTTCTGGGATTGAATCAAATAATACCACCTTATATAATTCCTGACAGTTACTTCACTGCTGCAGATGGTGTTAAGGGGCTATCAGGATTTTCAGCAGCCAGGGATATAGTGAAACCACTGAGGCAGTAGGTCTCGGACACTGGATTTCAAAGACTTAGAATTTTACAGAAATTGGGGCCCGACAGAGAGCTGCCAACTTTATTTTTGGCAGGATAAGGAGTTTTTAAAAGTATATTTTAATATTTATAATAATTATTATAATTACTTATTTTCATTAAAAATTTTAATACCAATGCCCTGGCTGCTGTGGCTCAGCGGATTGTGCACTGGACTGTAGACTGAAAGGTCACCGGTGTAATTCCCAGTCAGGGCACATGCCTGGGGACCTGGCCAGGTCCCCAGTTGGGGGCATGAGACAGGCAACTGTTTGCTGTTTCTCACACATTAATATTTCTCTCATTTTCTCCCTCCTTTCCCCTTTCTCAAAAAATAAGGAAATAAATAACCTTTAAAAAATTAATACCAAAAAAATAGGATAGACAATTAAAGAAGTGATTTTTAGCCCTGGCCAGGTAGTTAGTTCAGTTGGTTAAAGCATTGTCCCTATACACCAAGACTGTGAGTTTGATCCCTGGTCAGGGCACATACAAGAAGCAACCAATGAATGCATAAATGAGTGGAACAAATAGATAGTTGTCTCTCACTAAAATCAATTTTTTAAAAAACTTCATTAGGGCCTGTGAACCAAAGCTGTCATCGGTTGGATTCTCAGAGCACATGCCTGGGTTGTGGGCCAGGTCCCCAGTAGGGGGCGTGTGAGAGGCAACCACACATGGCTGTTTCCCTCTGCTTCTTCCCCTCTAAAAATAAATAAATAAAATATTTCAATAAAAAAACTTCATGAAACAGTTATTTTTAGGGGAAAAATGAACTTTTAGCACACTACATTCCCACTCAGTACTATACTAGCCTATGTTTTTTGTCATGGACTTACGAAACTTTTGAGCGCATATCAGTGTTTGAGAACCATGGGTCAGAGGAACGTAGAACCTGGTGAAGACACCAGGGTGAGGGTGGCCTGGATTGAGGTTTAAAGTAATAATACCTTGGTTTGTAGAAGTCAAACTAGAAAGAGAGTTACAGGAATCTTAGACATCAGTAAACAGTGGGGATTTATGGGATATGCAGGGGAGAGAAACACAATTCATGGGATTTAAAAGTTGAAGCCACAAACAAAGAATAGAAAAGAAGTAACAGGGCTGAGAGCACTGGCGGTGTGATAGCATTCCTCATTAACATTTCAGGGTCTCAAGGATTGGAGAACCTCTCTTGTCCCTTAATCAAGAGGAATGCTAGCTGCTTCATCTACTTTATGTGTGGGATGTCATTCCAAAGCAATAAATGTTTGGAAATAGCTGGTGGTTCTGGGCCAGACAGATGTGGACTGGGTCCTTATTTGTCCTAAACTTGGGCAAGTTATACAACCTCTCTGAGTCCCTGGATGATAATAACTACTTTGTAAAGTAACGAAAAGATTGTAAAGTGGCTGTAACAATTACAAGTATTATGTATAGGAGAAATACAGGATGGTAACTCTTAAGAGTGGGTTGTACCGTCTAATAACACTGCTCTGGAAGCACTGTCTTTCTCACTCTAGGGTTTAGGAATGCCTCTTTTTGGTTCCACCTATTCTGGTTTCCTCAAGTCCTTGACTTCCCCCAACCATGTTCTTATCTCAGCTCTCAAGTCACCTCTATGTTGACTTTGGTATAAATTAATTTGGTTCTTCCTTCCCTCTGTCCCTAACAGCATCTGTGGAACCCTCCATTCTGTGGATCAGGTGAGACGGAGCAAGAGCCCAGAATTGGTTTTGGGTGGGGAGAAGGGGAGAGCTTAAGGGTGGGGTACTTGTATTCTGTCTCTAGAGCTAATGATAGTGTTCATCTTCTTTTCTTAGTATCTCAACATCAAACTAACTGACATCAGTGTCACGGACCCAGAGAAATACCCTCATATGGTAAGTTGGAGATGGTGGAAAAGAGGAAACACCTCCAAAAGCAGGAGGCCCCTGGGTGGGTAGAGGGTATTTTGAAGGGTATTTTCACATTTGCCTACCTTTGTCTAGTTATCAGTGAAGAACTGCTTCATCCGGGGCTCAGTGGTCCGCTACGTGCAGTTGCCAGCAGATGAGGTGGACACGCAGTTACTACAGGATGCAGCAAGAAAGGAGGCCCTGCAGCAAAAGCAGTGACGTTCCTTCTCTCCTCCTCCATTGGCGATCCTTGACCTGGTGTCCCAGCCCAGGATTTCTCCACCCGTATTTGAGATGTTGTGTTTCTGGTTTTACAATAGTGAAGGTGCTTTTTTTTTTTTAAAGGGATGAGTAGAGGACTAATTAGTGGGGAGCAGCTTATCCTCAGAAGGGGAAGATAAGTTGTCTGGGGAACTGCAAGGCGTTCCTTGTCCCCAGTGCCTGCCTTTATTCCTTTTCCAGAGATGGCAGGAGAATCTCTTAGTTCTCTCCAGGTCAGTGTGTGATTTTGGAGGATGGAAGGAATCTGTCCCGCATCGGGAATAAAATTTTATGATGCAGATTTCTGGTTCTCTTGTGTTTTGGGAAGGAGGCCGGAGGCTGGCTGGAGGGTAGGAAAAGGGTACTGAATTCATCCATGCTGTTCCCCTTCATCACCCCAGCTAGGAAGGAGTCCAACCCAACCTCCCAGCACTATCTACCTCTACTCCCTCCTTGGTATGAACTGTGTACTACCTGTAAACTACACCATGTTTGCTGAACACGCCTCTACCTACATGACCCTTTGCTCAGACTATACCTACAATGAGTGCCTGCTGTCCTTTTGTAATGTGACAGTGTGAAATGACACACTAAGATGCATTTGACACTGCTGGATTTCTTTCTCAACCCAGCCAAATCAGCACACTCTGGTATCTATGGCAGATAAATGCAAGTGAGAATTTTTATTGGCGGGGTTGAGTGCAAGTTGTCTTTGTTCGTTCATGCCCATTCCAGATGAGAACTCTGAACTAAGGGGCCTTGGAGGCCATAAAGCGAAACTCCCTCTTTCTAACATAGGTAGGAAGAGAGGCCCAAGTTGGGGCGGGCCAATAAGCCTGAGCAAAAGAGCCAGGCCCAGTAACACCCTCTCCGGTTGCTTCCGGTGGGGGCGTTGCCCCGCCCCAAAGACTTGCTGCCGAGGACCCGCATTGGGTGTCCATGGCGGTGCCTGAAAGGAATGGGAGGGCAGTCCCGGATGTGCTCCTGTTCTGTGCCCCGTGTGTCCCTCTTCCTGAGCGTAGCGGGCTGGGAGCCACGCCCTTTCCCCCCTAGAGCCCTGCGGGGTGGCCCGGCGCACGCAGGCGGGGTAAGGCCACCCTGTCCGCCCCAGGACCTGTGGGCCGGAAACGCTGTCACAAAGGGGGCAGCACGTGGGTGCCTACCGAGTAGGCAGTGAGCCAGGGTCGCCGGAAGGACCGCCCACCCTCCTAGCCACCGGGCCTATCCAGCTTCGGCTGTGAGGTGGCGGCCCGGCTCCGTCTGACCACTTTCCTGCAGTACGTACCTGGAAGGTCTCCTCGGGGCTCCCACTGTCACCCAGGGCCCACGCTCATGAGAAGTCCCCACTATCACTGCCACAGCGAGAGCCAAACCTTCGGTTCTTGAGGTCCGAACAGACCCCCCACCCAGTCCTGGGGGCCTCGGGTGCCTGCAGTAGAGGAGCCTCATGATGGTCCTCTGTCTACTCAAGTAGGATCCTAGGTCCCTCAGTCTTCCCCGTCTCTCTTTCTCTTTCCTTAGGTCTTTTCCACCTGGTTCGGAGCCCTGCGTAACCATGTCCATCCTCTATGTTTCCCCTCACCCGGATGCCTTCCCCAGCCTCCGAGTCCTCATAGCCGCGCGCTACGGGGAGGCTGGGGAGGGACCGAGCTGGGGAGGAGCCCATCCCCGTATCTGTCTCCAGCCGCCTCCGGCCAGCAGGACTCCTTTTCCCCCGCCCCGTATGCCTGCCCTGGAGCAGGGGTCCGGTGGGCTCTGGGTGTGGGGAGCCACAGCTGTGGCCCAGCTGCTGTGGCCAGCAGGCCTGGGGGGCGCTGGGGGCAGCCGGGCAGCCGCCCTTGTCCAACAGTGGGTCAGTTACGCGGACACGGAGCTGATACCAGCTGCCTGTGGGGCAACACTGCCCACCTTGGGACTGCGCAACTCTGTCCAGGATCCCGAGGTGAGTAGAGAGAAGATGGGGAGGGGAAGGTTTAGAAGGAAGCAAGAGTTGGACTGGATAATGTAACAGGATGATGGCGTGTCAGACGTGGGAAAAGATGAATCAAGTCCCAGTGTGCCACCTGGGAACCTCACTGAGCCTTAGTCTTCCTTTCTCTGTGAAAACTTTAGCTTTGGTGTTGAGAACACTGTTGAGATTAAAAGAAGTGTGCAGAGCCTATAGTTTAGTGCCAGGCACTTTAAAGTGTCTGAATAAAAGTTTAGAGAGTCTGAAGCCGATGGTAAGAGTTACTGTGAGTTGTAGGGAAAGACTGGGTGAAAGAGATGAAGAGAGGCAGGTGGGGCCAGGAGAGACGATGATGCTGGGTGATGAGGAAGGAGAAATGAAATGAGGGGAAGAAAGGGAAGGGAGAGGTAACCACGTCAGGTTGTAACTGCGTCCTTCCGGAGCGGGGCTGTATCTCCTGATCCTTACCACACATCATATATTGAACACATGGTAGATACTTAGCATTACTTTTTTTTTTTTAAGATTTCATTTATTTTTAGAAGGGAATGGGGGGGAAGAGAGGGAGAGAAACATCAATGTGTGGTTGCCTCTCACCTGGCCCCCACTGGGGACCTGGCCCAAAACCCAGGCGTGTGCCCTGAGTGGGAATTGAACTGGTGACCCTTTGGTTCACAGCCCACACTCAATCCCCTGAGCTACACCAGCCAGGGCAATACTTAGTATTTCAAGCCAGGGCAATACTTAGTATTTCTTGAGTGAATGAATGAATGAAATGAATATATGACTCAGACCCTGGCTGGCTCCCTCATATCCTGACCGTGCTATCTAACATGAAGGTCCTTTCTCTGAAATTCCCTGTCCCCCTTAGCCTGACTTGTCTTCATACCAGTTTAGGAGAACAAGTGGGATAATGTATTATTTATTTGCTCACTTACTGTGTGTCCCATTAGACCAGGTCAGGGGCCCCATCTGTTCAGGTACTCTCATTCCTTACAGAAGTACCTAGCATGTATTAATTAGGTGCTCAATAAATGTTATCGACACAGTTATTATATTGCCTCATGTTATCTTTAACTTCCTGGACTTAATACATTCCATCCGACACACAGTAAATGTTCGGCAGGGCTTTTTGTGATGACCGTTTCTGAGAAAAATGAAACTGCTCTCAGAGGTCATGATTTGTGGGAGTGAAAGGAGGCCAAGCCCTGTCTCATCCTTTCTCCTTCCCGCTAGGCTGCACTGGGGGCCCTGGGAAGGGCCTTGAGCCCCTTGGAAGAGTGGCTTCGGCTGCACACCTACCTGGCTGGGGAAGCTCCCACTTTGGCTGACCTGGCGGCTGTCACAGCCTTGCTGCTGCCTTTCCGATATGTGAGTCACTAGGGCCTTGGAAAGAATGAGGGCAACTCCCCTCAGACCTCACTGTATGGTTACTAAGGATGATTGATTTCTTCCCTTCCCAGATGCTGGACCCCTCTGCCCGCCAGATCTGGGGTAATGTCACTCGCTGGTTTATCACCTGTGTCCAGCAGCCAGAATTCCGGGCTGTGCTGGGAGAGGTGGTTCTGTACTCAGGGGCCAGGCCTCCCTCCCAACAGTCAGGTAATGGAGGGTGAGGGTAGGCGGGGAAGGGTTCCTTGGGGTCTTCCATGCAGCTCACTTTCTTTTTTTCTTAGCATGACAGAATAACTGGGGCCAGGGTCTGCGGGAGGGAAAGGTGGGAGGACCGCATGGGGAAGCCC
>PVKM010039091.1:0-13857 GCA_004027735.1 Carollia perspicillata | reverse complement strand
ATTACTAGCAATGCAACCTTGAGCAAGTAATGTGTCCTCAGGGAGTCTCACGCTCCTCACGGATGGAACTGCGAGAGTAACCCTCCGCAGAGTCACAGCGAGGAAGTGAGAGCGTGTGCATGAAAAGCCTGGGTGAACTGTAAAGGCCATATGCACCTAAAGTATTGGGGAATTGAAGCGCTAATAAGTAAAAAAAGGGGATCATATTTAAAGTATAATACATTCCTAAACAAAGGACTGTATTTAAAGCACTTAAGTAAAAAGCTAGAGAGAAACTACACATGTAAAGTGATTTAGAGGTACTATTGAAAACTGGAAAGCTAGGAGAAAACATGTCATCAGAATTGAAGGGTTTTCTTTTTGTCTAATCCATTTGAACTAAAGATAATTTAATCAAATGTAATGTTATTTAAGAAGAAATGTCAATTATTAAAAGATATAGTAGGCAGGATATATAAATATTTTCATTAAATATCCTCAGTGTATCAATAAAATAAATATTTGCTTTGAACATAAAATAGCAACATAACTTTTGAACACAATGTTAAGGTATCAAAAGCAACTATGCTTAAAGTAATTACATGATGAAGAATTATAGAATTAAAATCTAAATATCAATTACAATTTTATACTCGTCTTAATTTTAAAATGTATTTTGTACTGTATTGCTATTGTTTTTAGTCAAATTCTCTCTTGCATGTGAGTGCGTGTGCATTCAATTTTAAAAACTGTACCCCTCCACTGAATATATTTTCTTTTTCTTTTTTTTAACTACGGAATGTTTCACACATTTGCATTGGCATCCTTGTGTAGGGGCCGTGCTAATCTTCTCTGTATCGTTCCAATTTTGGTACATGTGCTGCGGAAGCGAGCACTTCTGAATGTATTTTCAAAAAATGATTCCTGTCCATGGCATATAGGTGAAAATTCCAATCTCGTGCTTTCCTTATGCATAGTGCTACACCTGCTATTCATTGACCTTGTTTTGCCTAATACAACGGTGTTGGTAGGCCAGTTTTGAATCTATAGTATCCAGTGTTTACATATGTTTGATATAGCAGAGGTGTTTTCATCCACAATATCCAAAAGTATTACGCTGTCATGCACTGACATATTTCTAAGCAAAAAGGAAAAGATTTCCTTTTAGCCAAATTTTTTATTACTGAATACATCAATTTCACTGGGTTCCTCGTTTACTTAAATGGACTTCATTAACTCAATTAAAATATTGCTAGAGTGAACCCTTCAGTTTCATTTAACTTTTTTTCTCTGGGTTCTTATTCAGTTTTGGTGTATGATCATACCCTCAACAATACGTGATTTTTATATGTAAAAAGGTACTTTTCACATTCTCCAGAGTTTACTACAATATATTCCTATGCGATGCACCTTTAAAAACTATTTAATATTAGAATACAAGCAGCTCATTGTTATTTTTTCTTTATTGGCCATAATCATTACCATGTATTGAGCATTTTTCTTGAGCAGAAGCTTTACACACTAAGTCGCCAAATTTGTGCCATGACCCTATGAGATAAATAGTATCCCTTTAGTGTACAAATGAGGAAAATATAGCTCAATAAAGGTTCAGTAAGTTGATCACTGCCTCATGGTGTGTCAGAGACAGCATTACAACCAGAGTCTCTCACACCCCAAAGCCCCGGATTATTCCCAAAAATGCTTCCAAACAAAGTCCCAAATGCTTTCAAGCTATTTTCACTCTCCTCAGGAGTGAATCAATTCCATAAAACTGATCATGGACAGAGAAAAACCCTTATATAAATAGTACATGTTGAAAAAAAATCCCTGAAGATCTATGAGCCCATTATTGAAGGCAGTATAAATTATGAGTTGAGATAAAATCCATAAAGATGACTAGATTCATTGATTGATATGCACTTCATTATCATTATATACAAGTAAGATATACTACCACCTAATGTATAAATTTCTTTCAATTCGTTTATTTAACCCAAAACAGGAAGAAGTAAATTCAGAAATAGGATTAACTTTATTCTAAAGAGAAACATTTTATATCCTAATTAATTTTTCCTACCAAGTACATGCTAATAGTAGTATCAATTTGAATCTCATTTTTTAAAATTAAATCCAAAAATTATATTTACTTTACTATATTTGATCCGAGATGCACTTTGTATATTATTTTCATCATGACTTAAGAAAGAATAACACTTCACTTAAGGCCCTAACATTTGAGTCAGTCATATATATTAGTGTTTCAGAGCTACCCAAGGTTTAAACAGAAGTGTAAACTAGTAACGTGTTTCAGTGATACACATTTTGTAAGAGTGCAAATTCTAATCCAAACCCCAAAGCCTGACATGTGTGGTTGGTCCTACGGTCTCAGTTCTTTTTAGTCCTATATGTTCCAGTTGAATACAAAATTGGCAACCAAGTGAAAATAGAGATTTTAGAAATACACCTCTCTATGATTCGGTTTATTTACATTTATTTATTTGTCAGTTCATTGGTTCATTCATCTTTGATACTCTATTTGCCACTAAAACAATGATTTGTGATTCTAGTTTCCTCAGGTTAATTGCCATCCATGCAATCAGGATGCCAAAATTATGTAGTTCTGAGACAGAATATTAAATTTATATTTGAGTCCCCTGATAGCCAACAGAAAAAAAAGACAATAATACATACTCTTATGCATCTGTGAATATCTCTTCAGCTTTAATCATAACTGAAAATATTTTTCAGATTCCTGTAACTGTTTAGCCATTACAACATTTTTCAGGGTTACTGATGATTGCATCAAAACATACAAAAAGGCATACACACATACATAATGATGCATAGGTAAATGTTTAGAAGTTCGTAGGAGATGCGGTCAACATTAACACAAATATGGTGCCACAAATATGTTGGTGATAGAAATGTTCTAACAGTGATGGATTAAATTCGCTTATATTTGTTCCAGAGTCATATTTGATGCCCAGTCAGTGTCCCAGGCTAAATTATTGCACTTTGAGTTAAAACCACATAAATATTCTGCATCTGAGTTAAAGTAAGCAAACAATAACTGCTTGTTAGTTTTAGGCTTTGTGATATATGTAGTATGTAGTAAATGCTACAACAGGGCTTTAAAAAATACAAGGGAATCAGATGGTAGTTTCTGTCACAGAATTGACAAGTTATTGAAAAATACTTGTTTCACCAAGTAGTTCATCATGACCTTTTATAAAAAGTACACAGTCCAAGGCCACACCAGAATTACAGAATCAGAATTTTTGAAGGTCCTGCTTAATAACAATTTTAAAACTCTCCAGTAATTCTGATTATAAACCTCATTGGGAATCACTTCAGTGTTTTATCTGATGTATGGTCTCGGCTGAATGCTAACAGATAAACTGACTTTTCAGGGCTATTGAAATACCACTTTCTAATTATCTCATTAAGAAATACACACATTTAGCCCTGGCCAGTATGGCTGAATTGGTTGGAGCTTCGCCCTGCAAACCAAAGGTTCACAGATTTGATTCCTGGTCAAGGCACATACCAAGGTTGTGGGTTCAATCCCCTGTCACTGGCTTTCTTTCTTTCCTGTTTCTCTAAAAAAAGGTAAGAAAAAAAATGTCTTTATGTGAGGATAAAAAATAGAAATAAAAATATTTAGGAATAAAGAAAGCTTCTAAGATTTCTTTCTATACTAAGTAAAAATACATGAAAGCTTGCATTATCTCCCATCAACTATCTAGACTTTTGTGGTGAGTAAAAGAGACAATATATTCATTCTACATCTAAGGCCTTTATAATAACAGCATGGTTCCAAAAAGTCTAATAATCTCCATTGATCCATAAAATTTAATGGCAATATCATTTTAGTTCCCTCCTAAACTGTAATTTCCTTCAAAATATGCATTAATTATGTTTTTCAGATATGTATGTAAGGTTGGAATTCTCTTAGTCAAGCTGATATTGGAAAATACACCTGTTAAATGTATAATGGTCATGCAAGAAAATATGTTGAAATTGACCTAAGATTTCTAATATACATGTGAAAAAAGTCTTATGCGAAACAAGTTATCTTTAGAAGTTCCAGAGTGCATTGGAAAACTGTCTTTCAAAGAAGAAAATATTGCCTCTTTGTAAGGGGAAATATTATGAATTGCATGGGCATAGATAGAACTTGATGTTTTTTCTCCATCAAACCAAATTTTCACACAAACATCTGAGAGGTAATAGAGGGAAGTACATACACTTCAGAACTTCTAAACATCAGTTGCTCAATATGGTTTCAACATGAAAAGCTGATGTATGTTTTCTAAGAAGAAAGAGCTTGCTCATGTATTTTTGTACAGATGATGGTAAGTATCAAATTATTATGATATTTAGATTCCATTGGATTCAATCAATGATAATGTTAACGAGAAATTACATCTTTTGCAACAGTAAAACTATGAAAAGTTTAGATGTGTATTTTTAAAATATGCAAGAAGGTACATACTTTTTCAAAATTATATTTTAGGGAAATCCCTAGGTCATCTATTTTCCCTTTTTACTATATGGTATGAAAAGTTCCATCATAAGAAAGAGTTCAATAATATAGAAATTTATTATATAATATATATAAACAAAGTTTTCAAAAATATTAAAATTATATAGAAATAACCTATTCTCTAATATTACACTACCTTAATTAAGCAAACCAGAAAATAAGGGCCAAATATTTTTAATTAGCCAAAGGAGTTATCACAAATTCCAAAGTTAAGTCAAAGGAGTTGTATTAAAGAAAGGACTCCAATATAACATGAAATAAATTCAGGGCTTCATTTGGATCAGCAGGAAGACAAGAAAGAAGAGCAATCACGACAATTATAACAATAAAGCAATCTCAGGCCATTAAAAGAAAGGACAAATAGTTCTAGCTATCTAGTCCAGGAAGACACAACTGTATATAAACTCCAAAATGCCAAAACAAGGAAAACGAAGGTGGAGGGGGAGGAAATATGTGTGTTTAATGAATCAAAAAGTAGTAAAATATGTATTTTTCAAGAATGAATAAATTAAAGTGTCTCTCCATAAACATGTATTAGAAAATTCATTCACGTGGAAAAATTCCCTCACTATTTCTGAATATTGTGTTAATATGCAAAAGCACATCTTATAGTTACTTTTATTATGTCTGTAATCTGATATTTTTTACAGTTTCCTTAATTGATTATGCTTATACTATTAACATACTATTATAAGTTTTTTTTAACAGCTTGATGTTCCTGCTGTGATTTCTCCTACTGTCAAGGGTATGTTTCTGTTCATATGGTTCCCTGTGTGGAACATGCCCTTCGCCCTCTCCCTTCATCCTTGGCCCCTATTTCCAACCGGGGCTCCGATATGTCACTCTGTGAGCCTTCCTTGACAATGGCAGCCAGAGTTGGGTTTCTCTGTCCCATAACTCCCTACATGTACTTTCATTATATTAGTAAGGAAGCACTATGGTGTAATATTGCTCTTCATTTAATTATCTTTTAACAGGAAAATAAAACATTTCTTGTTCCTTTTATTATCTCCTTGGCCTACCAAAAAGATTGATATAAATTAGACATGCCATAATTATCTACTGCATGAAGGTCATGCAGAAAAGCCCTAAAATCTCGTCATTATTTTAAAAATAACTCAATAAGCTCATATTATGCACTTGAATAACCAAAGCAACAACAACTATTTTTATTTACATTACAACTACATGGCAATAAAAGGCAGCCTGTTGGAAGGTGTGAAATGCAATAATCACCCTATTGCTATAATTTCATTTAAAAATTACAACTATTAATGTATTTTAAAGATACTTATTTTATTTTACTTAAAAATATGACCACTTTGTATGTTTAGTAAATTAAGAATAAACTACTTATTTTGATTATTTTAGACACACTACTCATAAAAGAATGAAATAGATCAAACATTTATATATTTAAAACATTACCAATAGTTCAGAATATATATAATATGTAAGGCCATACTATTTGTAAACATGATTTGAAAAAACAAAAATAACATTGACAAAAGAAATCAAGTAATATTCAGTTTTATTAAATCCAGAGACATATGTATAAATAAGAAAGTAGTATGTACATTTGTATATTTCTATAAATCAAAGCTGAGATTGAAGTGAACATACAGTTGTCTATTTTTAACATAGCATTTTATTATGAACCCTTCCTCTGTCATAAACTACTCACAAAATATTCTTAAAAGTTGTATGATGTCTGATATGTAGATATACCACAAATTATTTAACTGTTCACAAATATATTCTTCTATGAACACTATATATAAATTTTGTGCATCTTTTTTATTACTAGGCTGGGAGAAACTGGTTTTGCTTTTTGTAACCACTCGTGTGGTTCTTTTTAGATTGTTTTTTTGAAAGCAAAATGCCTTCAACATGGAGATAATAACACTTGCATTTTAATATTTTGATAGCTATTTTCAGAGATGTCATTTATTTTAAGCACAGTAAAAGGAATGATATGAAATTTTTCATTAAATCACAGAAACTTCACAGCAATAGTTCCGTGGACATTGCCAAGGTCATTCTGCATGTGGGTATTCATTCCATCAGCCCCCACATGAATGTCTCATCCACAGGTAAAGACTACCCAAAGAGATAGCAAAATACAGGTGTTCCCTGGTAGACAATGGCAATGTGAATGTCAAAATACAACAATGTATACAAATACACTGCTTAATTTTTAATAACCTACTCACTTTAAAATAACCCTACTTCATAGCTAATGAACTGCAGAGTAAATAAGTAGGTAGCATGGCAAACGTTTGTGGAACCAGGCACGGTCAAAGCCACAGAGAAGAGACAAATATGAACCTTGCTTTTTAGCACTTGCAATCAGGCAATGATTCATTTTCTGAAATTAATGGTTTAGTTTTACACAAGATTGGTGCACCCCAATCTCCACATGATATCAATGATTTTACACCTGATCTTCAAAATAGATGGTCATGAAATGAAATATTCACTTACCATATAATTAGAGACCCTTTACATTAAAACATAATATAGAGTTTCAAATGTTTACAATGTTCAAAGATTAATTATATACATAGAAATGTGTAATATAGAATAATTTACAGCAATCACATTTTTATCGGTGCTTGAAATATCAAAATAGTGAAATGAGAAATCAAATACAGTTTAATTTTATAATATCTTGAAAATTTAGAACCTGAAAAGTCATTAAGATACACAATAAATTGAAAATAACACTGTGTGATCTCGTAACAATTTAAAACACTATTATAAATACTGTTAAATTTAAATTCACGGCACATCAATATAAATGATAAAACTATTTTAATATGAAGTAAAACATATAAAAAGTAAAACTCAATGACCCATAAAATTTTTTCTATCCATAATAAAGAAATTTAAAAGTGCAGAGCACAACAACTAATTTCATTTTCCTATTTATTGGTCCACCTTGGCCTATTATCCTACAGCCCAAAGTAATAACTTGCTAGAAAGAAAAGATGAAAGCTTTATATTTTGCAGTTATGATGGGGAAATTGTCATCCAAAAGCAAGTAAATTATGAATAATATTATAAATAAGTGTATTTGAGAGTAGGTCATATTCATAGTGGATTTTTATACATTTAATAATAATTATTTAATTAAATAGAAGTTGTATTTTAAATGCACTGTCATTCAGATAAGTCGAAACCCTGTCAACCAACACTATTAATGTGCACAATAGTCTTAGTCTACAACTTTGGTCTCTTACATTTACCAGATGATTTTTTAGAAACTGGGCAGACATTTGACATGCAAGATTTGTGTAGGTTGAGGCTTAATATAGGGCCTTCAAGTAGAACATGATCTTCTGGACAAGAAACTATTTGTGACTTTAAAAAATCAGAGGAACAAAAGGAATAGGAAAAAGCACTAATGTTACCTCGGTGCCTTCTATACAGGTGGTCAAAATTGAAACAGTCTTAAAATTCAACAGCTAAACACCTGTATATTTATTTTGTCACTAAAGATCTTTAAATCACCCATAATTAGTAAATATTTGTTGACAACCAAAAATAATGTCCAGATATTTATACACATGATTTAACCTAATCCTCTCAAGCAACTCAATTAAGTTAGTGTTACTACTTGCATTTTACAGGCAAGGAGAATGAATCCTAGGACATTAGGTGATTTATCCAGAATCACACAGTAAGTAGTGGAGTCAAATGGAGAGCATTCTAACTCCAACCTATGCTTCCCTATCGCACCCCACTGCCAACCACGTGGCAGAGTATGCCCTCAGCAACCCTTTTTGTTTAATGATGAATGATGACCAGAAACCTCAGAAAAAGCCCTTCTCTGGTATATAAAGCATTAAGATTCAGTGACCAATTACCTCACATCAAACCTCACAACTACAGTTTTTCACTAAGGAAACCCTGGCTTCAGAGGGCAAGGCTGCTGATTTGTTTCTGAAAGGAAGTAGTTGATTACCTTGCCTTAAATAATGCAGCATTCAGTTATTACTTCCTGCCGGAGTGACAGTTTAAGCGCAAGGCATTAAAAAACTGTTTTCTCCTGTTCTAACTGTCTGTTATTTATTGCCTCATACACTACTTGTCTGGAAGTGATGGATAAATATTTGAAAGGAAAGATGCATCATTCTGGGTGCTCCATGAAATTCAAAATGAATAAAAGTCAATGTTTCAGGCTCACCTATTTTAAGCTTTCTTCCTGTAATAAGGGAACAGCAAGCTTTAAGTGTTTTTAAAATGTGTTTCTAGTAAGAAAACAAACAAGCAAAACACTTGGCTTTATCAGTTCCTATATGAATTTTTAAAGAACAGTTTCTATTCCAATATTTTCTGGTTCTTTTAAGTTTTGGTAAAACTGTAACTGAAACAAGTGTCTTTCTGACAACGAGATTCTGAGTTTATGACTTCTCCTTTGGCTTTTGATTTCACATAACGAAGAATCGGTGGAACACTGGTGCTGTCCACTCTGTTGCCTGCTGTTTCTGTGATCACAGAGTAAAACCGCAAATTAAAATTATTTTCTTAAAACCAAGATTAATTTATTTATAACCATATTTGCTAATATTTATTAAATACTTACTGTACTTTGAGCCAACAACTATGCTAAGATTTTTTACATAAAGTATCACATTTAATGTGATAGTTCCTCCCCATGATATTAGTGACTCTCCCTGCCTCACCTCCTTAACTCTTTGCTTAAAAATAATCTCAATGAAGCATCTCCTCATCACTTTACTTAAAATTGCAACCCTCCCTTTTCCAGTACTCTTTAATGTCCTCCCTCATTTTATTTTTTTCCCATAGCATTTGTCACTATCATACATAATATGTATTTTACAGATGTATTTTATTGCCTAGCTCTCTAAACTTGAATGCAATCACCATGAGGGCATGGATATTTTAATTATTTGTTTATGACTTATTTATAAACACTTTTTTCATTAGGATAGCTTCAATACCTATAATAGTGACTGGCCCTAATTGATATAAAAAAATATTAGTTTAATGAAGGTGTTTAGTCTTTTCAAACAACACTTTGTGACTTGGAGATATTAATCAACCTATTTTGCTGAAAAAAACTAAGGCTGAAAAGATCAAGTAACTCACTGAAGTCAGATAGTGACTACTGACAGCTTGTGTGGACTCTCGAACTCAATCCTCTCCATTCACTGTACTGCTCCTGGAAAAGGGAACCATCTCTCCAAAGTCTGTCTATTTGTTCTGCATATTTATATATCTTTGAATGAATTTTGAACATGTCTAGAAATTTTATCAAGTACACCTTTCAAATGCCCTTCATGACTGGGTCTCCTTTCAGAAAGTCAGGTGGCTTTGGAAGGGACACAAATGGAGTGGAGAGGGAGACAAGGGATCAGCTCGGACCATCTGTATCAACCCTGGAAATCAATGTGCTGACAGATGTCACAGCCAGTTTTCCCTCAGATCCAGAAAACTGAATGTCATGAAACATTTGCTGACATGAGAAAATAAGTTATACAGAATATTTAAGCTTATGTAAGGACTTTATTTGAACAGAAAAAAGTAGTGAACAACAACAAATATTTAGGTCTTCATATTCCATACCATACACTTAATATTATACACATTCATTCAGCACTCTATACTTAAATCCTGTCTCCTTCATTTTAGTTGTCTTCTTCTAGCCCATTTTGAAAATAAAATCCAGTAATTCAATTTTCAGTTACCCTGTCACAGATACATCTTTTATTCCCTTTTTCACCTGCTTTCAGTCAGCAATCAGAACCACAAGCCAAGATTAATCAGCATTTGAGGAACGTGATGAGGAGAATTTATTTTGCCAACGCCAGAACAAGGGATGGTTAAATTCAGAAAGAATGTACTTTGAAGAAGATCTTTTCACCAGAAGAATCAATAACCATCCAACTGTCCCTATTTTTCCTACTGTTTTCTTCTCACCACTCCCCTGGATTAGAGTGACAAGGTTATGATAAATTTGGTGAGGATTTTAAAACTTGAATTTTATAGTTAACATAGTTGAAGAACTTTTTATAAAATACTTTCTCTGAATCATTGTCTACTCTCTTATATATAAATATGTCTGTTACTCTCTATGATTATATTAAGTAAATCAGAAATGAGATTTGACCAGATACAGTCGAGAATATGTAACCAAGAGAAACAGGAAAAAATCTGACCAATGAAAGATGTTAACAACATATAAAGCATCTATGAGAACTGGACTTTACGAGTCACACAAAAGAATACCAGGCTGTGGTGAACTCTTCTGGATGGGGAGGGTGTGTGTAACATACCTTCTGAAAGGTATGTTTCCTTTTCCACACCTTCTGAAAGTGGAAAAGAAGTGGAATGAACAGTCTTTACCCACATAATCTGAAAATGACACAACTGCACCCAAAGAAGTTGTCCTAGGAAGGAAGACTCATTCAGTTTTATGAGTTGGGAGAGCCCACCTGAAGTCCAAGAGAACTTATTGTAAAACAGGTAACATAAGAACATTTTAGAGATAAGCGACAACTTCTAATATTGGTTGTAATTCACCCCCAATTTTCAGTTTAACAAATTATTTAGTAAACAGAAACAGAGCTACTGAACTAATTAATGTAATTACTTCTGTCCATCCTCCTCTCCAAATGATTTGTGCCTTTTATACTAAATTTGCAATAAGTCAAAATCTTGCTAATGGTAGTGGTTGAGAATGTCAAAGAGAAAGGCTGAAAATGGAAAAGTGAATCATGATCAAAATGTTCAAATATATTTTTCCATTTGTGTTGTTTTGAACATGAAAAATGTTGGGAAAAGTGAGGGTATATTGTGTAAGCATAATTTTATTATAAATTTATGCAAAATGATATTAGCTTTTAAATAAGTCGAAAATTTAGAACACATATTTATGTAAAACAAATTTTAACCTGATATGAGAGATGGTAAAAATATATGATCCAGGTTTTCTCCAATAAAGGGAGTGCAAGTGCTGTGATGTATTTCAATAAAGGAGCAATCCTTCACATATTCCTGAAAGGCAAAATACCTACTAAAGTCCTAAGTAGTAACCTTAGGGCAGTCACTGAATGATTAATAATGAAAGCCATACTTTAATGGTGTTTTATAAAATATTTTATTTTAACCAACAAAATGAAAAATTATAATATTTCTGTTTCAGAAATATGTAGTTTGGTTTTTAAGTGAGTAAGCATTACATATATAATGCATTACCTTTCACTTATACTTCAGAAAAATTTAATTTAAAAATAACCACTATATGATAATATATTTAAAAGTGCCCCAAATAGCATATTATATTGAAAATCATGGAGTGACATCCACCACATTCCTTATGCATAACATTAAGCTAATAACTATCCTCTGAACTTCAGAATTCTAGAGCTAATCAGCCACTTGTGGTCCAGGGCAAAATTGCTCATTTTCTTGCCCACTTATCAAGAACTACACCATTATTTGAACCCTGGCTTTGCACATATAGGACTTAACATATGCACATATGAATGGGTAAGAAGAGAATGTTAAATCCCTCAGAACATCCCAAAATAAAAATGATATGGAACAGTCTCAGTAGAAAAGAGCTACCCTCTTGAATACAAAAGGGTAGAATGGTGTCAGATTTAGGATCTAAGAGAATTTACCTACCTGAAAGATTAGTGTTTATAAAACTTACCCTTTAATAGAACCAGCGGCATAGAAACAAGGAACAGACTGACAGCAGTGAGGGGAGAGGAAATCGGGGGAAGGGGAATAGTGTGAAAAGAAAGGGAAGGGACTAGGCAAGGGATATCTGTAAAGGAGCCATGGACATGGACAACATGATACGGAATAACTATGGGAGCAGGGGGTGGGCTGCTCAGAGGAGGGCAAAAGGGGAAAAAGTGGGACAACTGTAATAGAATAACAATCAAATATTTAATATAAAGTTTATTATATACTAGAGCATAAAACTTAACCTCAAGAGTATTATGATCATAAAATTCACTTTCACATGCCTCATACATTGTGTGCAAATTAAAAGGGCTCCTCTGTCAATGCTGCTAGAGGATTCCTGAGGAGAATTAAATAGCATAAACCCCAAAAGTCAAATGCTTAAGCAAAGGATCAAGCTACTTATTTTCTGTATTCTGAAACGCTGGAACAGTCTTCAAAAGATAAACTGTTTTCACCACCTGTCCAGCCCTCATCTTCAGGTCAGGGTACCTAAAGGTCATATTCTACTAATTAATCAACTAGAGATTTACTTGGGACCTTAAAAACAATGCTTCTCTGCTTCTAACTTTCTTTCCACAGCAAAGAAGGCCAAATTATTAAATATAAACATAACTGTCCCTAATAATATTATAGCCTCCTCTGCATGTTCATTTATTTCTGTGATAAGAATAATAGTGTGCAGTGCATCAGATACTACTTATTGACTAAGAAAGTTGCAGAGGGAAGATGGCAACAGAGTAGGAGGGAGCAGATTTCACTTCCCCCTACACACAGGAGGAAAACCTGGCTAATCCATGGAGGAACAGAGCAGACAGATAACAGTACCCCAGCATATTTGAAAATAGGAGCCCAAAAATTATAGCAGACACTGAAAAAACAGAAACCAGACACCTCCTGCAGCCAGCAAAATCAGAAAAACTGATTTGGCCAGTTTGAAACCAACAAGAGAGTAGGTGAAAGCGGTGAACACCAGGATACCCAAAGGAGACTGCACCACTGAATCTCACAGGCATTCTACCACAGCAGTTCACATCAAAATCCGTGGGAGCCAGAACAAATCCATTTAAGAAGCGGAAGCTAACAAGAAGAGTCTCACAAACAATGAGAAGACAAAGAAACAATCCCCAAATGAAAGGAAAGGAGGAAGCCTCAGAAAGAATACTAAATGAAATGGAGGCAAGTCAGCTATCAGATATTGAATTCAAAGAACTGGTTATCAGGAAGTTCCATGAGCTCACAATAAGCTACCAGAAACTATAGGGGAACTACAATGAACTCACTGAAAACTACATCAACATGAAAATGGAAACAGAAAACATAAACAAGGGCCAAGAAGAGATGAAGAATACCATTGCTGAACCAAAGGACACAGTGGAAGGAATCAAAAGCAGGATAGATGAAGCAGAAGATTGGATCAGTGAGTTAGAGGACAAAGTAGAAAAAAACACCCAGAAGGAGCAAGAAAAGGAAAAAAGGCACAGAAAAAATGAACAGGGATTAAGAGAAATGCAAGACAATATGAAACATAATAATATCTGTATAATAGAAATACCAGAAGGAGAAGAAGAGCAAGGGAGAGAAAATCTATTTGAAAAAGTAATGATGGA
>PVKM010039090.1:0-13882 GCA_004027735.1 Carollia perspicillata | reverse complement strand
TTTTTAGTCAAGGACTAACTTGGTTAAAGACTGCAATGGTACAGGTCTTTTCCATCCTTGGTGAAATTTAGGCCTAGGTATTATACTGTTTGTTTATTTTTTTTGGTGCAATTGTGAATGGCATTGTTTTCTTAGTTTCCCTTTCTGGTAGTTCATTATTGGTGTATAATAATGCAATTGATTTGTGGCTATTTATTTTGCACCCTGTTGCTTTTTCGAGTTCATTGATCAGTTCTCATGGTTTCCTGGTGGAATCTCCACGCTCTCTATATTCAGTGCCGGATTTCATGTTCGCTGGGAGTGAGTGCATGAACTTCCATCCTGCCCCTGCACTTCAGCAGGAATGCCCTAATGTTCTTCCTCAAAACTGCAGTGGATTTTTGGCACTCTTGTACTTTTATTGTAATGTTAAAATTGCCATCTCCTTAAACATTTGCAGCAATTACCACCCCCACCCCAGACACAAATGTACAACAGTCCGTTTCTAAGAGAAAATGTGTATAAAGGGGCACGTCGTCTGTTGGTGAGCATGGTCATCTGCTATCAGTTCTGTTCATGCTCATCACTCAGCCATACGTCACTTTATATTTATAATCACATCTGTCGGAGAGGCAGGTTTGCTCTTGGAAGAAAGAGATAATATTAAATTCATCTTGATTTTAAAATTATATCCTGGTTTGCACTTGTTGTTGATGGCGATGGTAACATTTTTTCTAACAAACAATTCACATGTATCATTCTAGTGACTCAAGAGGGATCTCAAAGTACACTAGTTAATTATTTAATAACTTTTTTTTGTCAAGCATCCATTCTTCATTTTATATGAGAAGGAGCTATCTAGTTATTTTTAGGTGGATTTCATATAGAAACATAGAAATGATGCCAAAGGATACCGGATGTAACTCTTCTGAAACTATACTGAGATAAGAATGTCACGTAACTGTACAAGCGCTGTTTCGGTAAGTTCAGTGATTAGGAGGAACTGCTGAGTGAGCAGATTGGGTGTTAGGGAGAAACAACTGGTGAAATGGCCATAGGACACAGTAGGAAGGAGCTCATTGGAGAACAGATTTTACAAAGCGATAGAAAGAGACCGGAGGCAAGGCTGTACAGAGAAATTACCTGATAAGAAAAGAAGGCAGTGTGTTGGCAGTGAAGTGGAGAACAAAACCGGGGTGGAAGACAGATGGCGAATCAAACAGAGCAGGAAAGGAGACGGAGAGTTCCCCGTGTGTGAAGTAGAAGGAAAGTCACTGAAATGGAGAAAAATTAAATTTTACCAGAGAACGAGGAAAACATAAGTACCGTACCACTCAGAACGTGTGTCTTCCCAAGTGTTGAATAATAATTTGGCTTGAAAACAGTTTTACACAACCTGTTCCATATGACCCTCTTAAACATGTGTAAGTTGGAGCGAAGCAAGACAGGTGGCTCTCTCCCCATTTCACAGATCAGGAAGCAGAAGCCCCGTTCCCAGAGTCACGCAGGGGTGACGCCTCATAAGGGCGAACAGAAGTGTGCTCACTCCCACGTGTTTATACTTCCCACTGCGCCATGCCGGCAGTGTGGTGTTGATCTTTAACAGGAGGAGACCGAAATCTGCTGGGAGGAAGAGAAGCTTTTAAGGCAATGATCCAAAGGAAGTATCTCTTTCCCAGACGCTCAGTTAAACTGTTATCATACCCAGGGAATTTGAGCGAGCCAGGAGTTTGGAAAGAGAGGACTGTTCCGAAGGAGCGTGGATAGCAACCATTTATCTCTTAGGTACTGGACATACACCAGGCGCCAAAGTGGGAGATACAGTGAGGGGGAAAGTAGCCTTTGTTCCAGCCCTAATGAAGCTCATTGTCTAGTAGAAAGAATAGGTTTTCTATCAAGTAACAAAAATGGCTATTTGAGTACAAATTGAAATATGAAGGCAGAGTTAACCGTGCTATGAAAGGGTTCACACGGGGTCGTATAGAAATACGAGGTCAGGAGATGTCTGCTTACTTGTGACAATGACAATGGACCTGCACCCCGAGAGGGCAACAGGAGTAAGCTCTCTGAAGGGAGGTGATACAGGGAACCATTAGGAAGGCTCTTACTTTGGAGGAAGTGAAAATTTTGGTTTGACCAAAATTTTTAGTTGCTAATGTGTGTGTGCCCTAAATTATAACCAACATAACAGACTTCTTCATTTAAATTAATTATATAATGATATTGAGTCATATAATTCCAATTCAACATTTTTCTCCAATGATGGCTTAAAAATAGATAACCACAGCAAAGTGTTAATGTCTGGTACACACACACACACACGTACTCTCACATATATATATTTGGTCAAAAAGTTTAAAATAAAATACACACTTCTCATTTTCACTGGTAACTTTATAGATTTGGATATTTTGACTCTGTTGACTATCTCCCATATGGTATAACATTGTTCTCAATTAATGTCTCGATTTGATTGTTATCAACTTCAACTGGCCTACCCGACTGTGGATTATCACCCAGTGAGAAATCTCTAGCACGAAACTTTGGAGACCACTTTTGATGTGTTCGATCAGTCACAGCACCTTCATACACCGCGCAAGTCTTTTCTTTTCTTTCTTTTTTTGGTTTTGTGTTTCGGTTGCATTTTTACCTTTCTTGAAACAATAAAGCATAATATGCCAAAAATGCTGCATACTTTGTTCCATCTATACTATTAAAATGGCTATATGAAAATTCACCAATTTTGGTAAGTTTTTTAATGCACACTGATGTGACAGCTGTCATAATACAATCTAACAAAATTATCTCTAATGAAGTTAAAGACAACTAAGCACTACTAGAGCCAGCTTACAGAAAAAAACAACAACAACGAAGTTTTGGGCCAACCCCATATCTTAAATAGCATTGTGTATGTGATAAGGAGCCATTAAATAATTATCGGTTAATTATTTCAGCATGTTTGAAAACCCAGTTAGTACAGTATGTGCAAGCATCTTACTGGATGCTATTGTAAGCTTCTTATCCTCTAATATTTGACTAAAGAATAGTGAGGTCATGCTTTAAAGGAATTCTTCTTGCCTGGAAAAAGCCATTACTATGTGTGCTTGATGTACTTACATTCCGTATAGTGCTGCTGTCTCTGTGCCTTAGCCTCGGGTAGGGCAAGACAAGGCATTCTGGCTGTGCCGCCGTGATGGAAATGTTCTATATCTGTGCCGTCCCCTATGGCGGTCATTAGCTGCGTGTGGATACTGAGCATTGGAAATGTGGCTAGTGGAACTGACAATTGAATCTTTTATTTTATTTAACTTTAATTAATTTTAATTTATAAAGCTGCATATGGCTAGTAGCAACTGCACTGAATAGTGCCACTTCAGAGGGATTCAGGAAAGGACTTTGAATTCCCATTGTAATACTTTTGATTCATTTGGTATAAACTTAATTTTTTTTGTATCTTGTGGCCTGGATAAAATTGAAAGGGATGTTTTCTTGGTATACAGGAGAACTTATCTTAAGGTAAGAAATGCAGGTGTGAACAGAAGCTCATTTTCCCAGCTCACATGGGGAATAACAACTGAACTTGTTTATATCAAAAAATACGCCAAAACTTGTAGGTAGAATTGCACAGAAAGTGAATTTTTTTCAAGGACCCAAAAGAATTAAAGGAAAAATTTTCTTTATGCTTACCGTTTGAGTAGCAGCCTCTTACAAAGAGACAGGAACCATAAAATAAATGGAATAAAATTACTTTTATAATAAACATCCAGGAAAATCTAGTGGTCATATAAAGAAGACAGATGGGAGTTAATTTGTGGTCAGCCAACTCATTTCTCTCCATCATATCCAATATTTAGTGTTTCTATGAGACATCCTCTCTCTAAAGTATTTATATCTGAACATGAATGTATGCATTGAATGTGTTCATTCAAAAGGTAGAAAAAGAGTATATAAAGTACAAAGTGTATTTCATTTCTGTATTTTTACCATAGCCATTTAGGACCACTGCTTAGAGATTATACTTACTATTAATTTCTTCTTTTTCTGAAAAACCTGATGCTTTATTTACTTCTACAACGTATTTACTGGGGGCCTTATATATTATATACAGACTAAGTATTGTTCTAAGCACTGGTTCATTGCAGTAGAAATTTAAAAAAGAAAGAAAAAATTCCTTAAAGAATTATATTCTAAAGGAAGGTTATAGGCAATGAGCAATAATAATAATAAATTATATTTTAAATAGTAATAAGTGCTACAGATATTTTGAAGGATTTTAAAAGAGGTGAAGCCATTGAAGGAGGAAAGGAAATAAATGAAGAGGTACCTCGGTTGGAAAAGCAGTTTACTTTTACTTCCTAAGTTTACTTAGGAAGAGCAGAGATGGGTTTTCGGAGCTTTATTTTCATCACAGACTTGAAGGAAACTGGGGAGCAAGACATGTGTTGGCAGAGAACCGCACGTGCCCAGGCCTTCTGGTGGGAGACCAGCCAGCGACGGCCAGGAATGCGTCTGGGAGCTGGGCCTGGGGAGGGCTCACCTGGCAGAGACTTTGTACACCCAGAAACTAATCCCCAGTCTACAGAGGCGTTACGCGGTGCCAGTCTCTGTAGTGGGTGTCTTTCTTCCCGTCAAAAGCTTTTAGGAGTCTTCAGATTTGAAATAGGGCTTCTGTTCTCTTCAATACCTACAATCTCTATTAACTACACATTAAATAAACTAATTACATGGTAGGGTCTGGTTATATGTTTTATGGAATATATTTGTAGTACAGAAAAAAAATTAAGCTTTCCCCCCCCAAAGGCCAAGTTCATTTTGTAATATAAGATCTCTCCTCTAGTTAAGGATGTGAGATAGATTGGGTTATATGGAATATAAAATTATTAAAACATTAACTTACATGATTGCCATGATATGACATCAGAGTCTAAAAAGAGGTAAAATGATTTGCCCCAAACTCACACAGATGATGAGAGTTGCAACTGGCCTTATTGTGTCCACAAGGTGTGATAGCCATTGTGTTAAATACTTTACAGGCATGATGTAATGTTAATCCTCCCAGCAACCGAGAGGTCGGGCTTCGTTGTTCCTCTTTTACTCATGAGGAAACTGAAGGGAAAACCTCACTTCTTCCAAATCCTCCCGTGGATGAATGGTAGGGCTGGCAGGACCTCACGTGGACAACTGCTGCATTGCCAGTGATCCCGGGCCAGGCAGGAATCCCTACTGGAAACAGGGGAGGCAGAGAGCTATCCCGGGAGCAGGGCAAGCATTGGTTTTGCTCAGTGACCCACTGTGAGTCAGAAAACTTGAAGTTAGTTTTACATTTTAGTAATGAATTTACACTACGCATCCAACCTCCCACACCCAGACCCCTGGCGATCCATGGAATGCACTGGCGGGTCCCCAGCTGCGACTACAGGGTATAATCCATAGCAAGGGAGCAGAGATTTCAGTGTGTAAATTTAATTTACCCTTATGGGGATCAAGGGCTCATTAATACCGTATTCTTTCCAACAGAGCTAAAAACCTGAAGCAATTAGTATTTTGAAAAATGTTTTTTTTTCATTAATTTTTTCAGTATTTAATCTGTGTTGGTTTCATTTTAGGTACTACTATGTTGTATTTTAAAATCACAGATGCCTGTTTTTTGTTGTTGTTTTTGTTTTGGCTGTTGTTGTTTTGGATTACTGTTCCCTAACTCATCCTTACACAGCAAGTTCCACGGCAACGACACAAATGTAGTGTCGAGGTGCTCATTTCATCTGCTTTCCAAATGAAGTTCCTAATCACTTTCAAGATATCTAGATTGTTCCTATACAGAAGGAGCAACAAAATGTTTTCGGTCATCAACACAAGAGAGTTTGCCACTGTTCAGTGGGGAAGACCTTGTGTGCTGGCTGCTGTGGCGTGAGAGTGGCTGATTAGTGGCCGTGTGTTTGAGATACATCTCTCAGCGCAGCTCAGCGTGGCTAGGAATGAAGAAACGCAGTTTTTATCTACTTCATCTAAGATGTTGGGCTATTCTCATCCATTATTATGCGCACATGAAATGTAAGTCTGTGTGCTTATACAATTTCTTTCATATGCGACCATTATTTATCATGAAAACATTCATGAACAGAAGGGACAAAAAGAGATGATAAATGTCGAAAAACAACCAAAGGTTTTTGTTTCATTTTAATATGCTGACATAATTTGAACTGTGATATATTACCAGGTCTCTCTATTATAATAGCATGTTGACAAATGATACGGTGAAAGCATAATCTGTAATACTACAAACCACAGATGAGGATTTCGTATAATAACTGAGAATCATTCTTTCATCAATAGCATTCCTTGGTAGTACATGTTGTACTTAGAGGAGTATATTAACTCTTTCAGTCCATTAATGCAACTTGGAAGGTGTTAAAGTGATCGTGAAAAATTTAGTAAATAGGACTACAGCAGCTCTAGGGGAGAGTGAGCAGGTCACTTCCTTAGTACATACACGTACTTTGACCACTAGTATAAATGGTTTTCAGGAAGGTATTAGTTTATAATTAGAGCTGTTATTACATTGTGAAACTCTTTAACTACTTTTGGTTTTCCACTTCTCTGTGGTCAAGAATTGTAAAACATATCTTAGGAAAATAACATGAACTTTCGTTATCAGTTGTTCCTTTTTCAGGAAAAGTTTATTTTTGTACAGCTCTGTTGAGGGATAGCTGATAAATAAAGTTGTATTATTCAAAGTGTATAGCATAGTAACATGATATGCTTACATATTGTGAAAGGATTCCCTCCATGACTTTGCATTCGTGCTGCTGTAACCTCACATATTTAGTTTTTTTTTTAAATTTTTTGGCCAGAGAATTTAACTTCTACTCTCTTAGTAAATTTCCATCCTTTAATGCGATGTTGTTAATTATGGTCACTGGGCTGGGCATTAAAACCTCAGGCCTTATTCAGCTTAGAGCTGAAAGTTTGTAGCTTCCTTTCAACATCTCCCTATTTCCTGCACCTGCTGCCAGCCACTGATAACCACTTTTTCTCTGTTTCTATGAGTTTTACTTTTTTTTTTTAGATTCTACATGTAAGGAATATGTGGAATTTATCTTTCTGCATCTGGCTTGTAGCAATCACTTAGCAAGTGAGTGCCCTTCTGGTTCATCTGTGCTGTCACAGAAAACAAAATTTCCTTCTTTTTAAAATCTGAACAATACCCCACAGTGTGTGGGAGAGAGAAAGAGATTTCCTTCATCCCTTCATTGGTTGACAGGCACTTGGATTGTTTCCGTACCTTGGCTACTGTGAATACTACTATGAACAAGACAATACAGAAATCTCTTTGAGATAATAATATCAATTCCTTTGGATAGATACTCAAAAGTAGGATTGCTGGATCCTATGACAGTTCTGTTCCTAATCGCTTGAGGAACCACCACACTGTGTTCTGTAGTGGCTGCGCCAGGTCATTTCACCAGCAGTGCACAAGGGCTCCCTTTTAGGCTGACACTATACTTTCTCAAGGTCGCTTTGATTATTTGGGTTTTTTTGTGGTTCTGTAAATATTTTAGGATTTTTTCCCTATTTCTGAGAAAAGTGCTATTGAAAATTTGGTAGGAATTGCGTTAAATCTGTAGTTCGCTTTAATTTAAAGAGATTAAATAACTTGACCAGAGTCACACAGCTAATAGGTGGCAGAGTGGGCTTCTGAACCGGCCACTGGAGTGCCCGATTTAGTGGAAAGGAGGACAGGTAAGGCTGGATACGATCAGAAGATCTGAGTGGGGGGTTCAGAAAGTGAGGTTACACAGCAGAAGTTAAACGTTCTTACAAGGGGAGGTTTTGACCAAGGAAGAGCTTGCTGATCGTATAATTGAAAAATGCGTGGGTGTCCTTAAGCTGCTAAGAATTTAGGCGCATTAATTAATTTGGGTGCAAGAGTGATAGCATGAAGATGCTTTGCTCTTTCTGAAAAGTTGCCAAGACCTAAAATAAGTTTGTTTTATGACGTGAGGACACAGCCTTCAGAGATGACTGACTGTCTTCTGCCTTGCTCTAAGGAAAATTGAATTCACGTCTCTAAGCCAACCCTGACTTCTTCTCTCCCCAGGGACACATACCATATCTCTCAGCTCTTCCTCGAGTGAGCCATGCTTTCAATGTATTATGTTGGGAATCTCACTGATGTCGGGACAATCCTAGTTCTTGTCTAAAGTAAAATGAAATGTTAGGCAATTGGAAAAGCTATGATTTAGCCATAGTCTTCTGGCATAATTTACAAGAAAGTTTACAGCTGATTTGTTGAAGCTAGACACTGATTTAAACGCTTTCCAGGCACTATAACATTTACTTCTCACAATAAGCTAATTTATATGGTAGATACTACTATACGCCCATTTTAGAAAAGTGATAACAGATACTTTGGAAGGTTATTTGCCCAAAGTGACGTAACTAGTTATTGGCAGCATACAAATGAAAGTCTTATCACTATACTTTATGATAACAACATTTTCCTTTTTTTTTTTTACAAGTTATACTTTCCAAAATGTAATCTACATATTTTAATGCAAGAACTTGACTGTAGGCTTATTTTAACACTGGAGCATTAATTCTTGAGAAATTTAAATGTTTTCAATAAAAGTAGTTATCATATGTATAGTTTTTACATAAAAAAATTTAACTTTGATCCACATGAGGATATTTAAAATAAAAAATAAAATATAATTTTACTGTGCTTTTTTGGATTACTTTCCTGTTATTGATATCGTAGAGAAGAAACATGTTTTAAAACTAAGAAATATTTTGTATTAATTTGTCTGAAAGAGTTACATTTTACTTCCCCCCCCCTTATAGACTTATCCTCAAATAAATTAAAAGATACTTGAAGTAAAAAGTCTCATAATACCTACATATAGTAAGTACTAAATAAATACTTGGTAACTGATCAATTGATTACATATTATCAATTTGAGTAAACATTGTGGGCAAAAGTGATTACCTGAAAAATTCTAAAAATTAGTTACTTTTATTTATTTCCCAAGGCAAAGATTTACTATGTCTTACTATGTCTTTGTACCTGGGGTTATTCATTTTGCTAATCGCTAAGGTGTCAAAGATGCAAAAGATACAGGAGTTTCAGAACATAGCAGGAAATGCAAACCAGCAAATCAAATGACAAGGATAAGTATGAAGTTCAATGGGATGATGTTGCAGGGAGTCCCTGAGTCTCCAATGCAGCGAGGACCATGGAAAGCCTCATAGAGGAGCTAGTAACTTGCTGAACTCCTGCTCAACCTTAAAACTAAACAGATTTTGGGGTTGAATAGGAACCTGACAAAGGGTATATAACAAGACCAAAGGGTATATATGTCTATTGTAGTTCCTTATTGTGTGTGTGTGGAAAGTTATACTAGGAGCTGGGCCACTGTGGTAGGCAGAAAAAGGACCTCCCAAAATCCAGGTCCTAATCTCTGGAAGCTGTAACGACACCTCACATAGCAGAAGGTGCTTTCAGATGTGATTCAGTTAAAGTTCTTGACGGAATGATCCTAGACTATGCTGGTAAACCTAAATGCGGTCACAGTGTGGTGATAAAAGTGAGGCAGAGAGAGATTTGACTACAGAAAAGAAGGTAGTTTGATGATTGATGCAGATTGGACAACGTGTTTTGAAGATGAAGAAGGAGCACAAACCAAAGAATTTAAGTCAACTAGATGCTGAAAGAGACAAAGCAGTGAATTTTCCTTTGGAAGCCTCCACATTACAGGCCCTGTGGATACCTTGACTTTAGTCCGGTGTGTCTGATTTCAGACTTATGACCCCCTGAACTGTAAGATAATGAATTTGCGTTGTTTCCTACCAATAAGTCTGTGGTGATTTGTTACAGCAGCAATAGGAAACTCATACAAGCATGAACTCTTACCCTGAAATGCCTCACTTACCTGACAAATCCTGGACAGTAGCTCCATGAGGTTATCTTAGGCTCACTCTTTAGCGTTATAAATTTATGTTGTTCTCCAGATCGTCACCTTATCTCTTTTATGATGTATATGCAGAAAAGTCACTTCTCTTTGTTTCTAATTCAATTGGCTGCCTAACGGGGAGCGAAACACATGTATCTCCCTGCTGCAGGAAGACTCTGTGCCCAAAGGCTCCCTTTGGAAAGTCACTGAGTTTATATATAATAATGTCACTTTCTTTCTAAGACTCTAATGAGTCTCATGCTTAGATATGAATTTCAAAACTACAACTTCAGTACCAAGTCCAAAAAAACAAGCCAGCAGATGAGAAATGGCAGGGGCCCCAGAGTGGAGGACACTAGATTATGTATGGGGAAGGATTGCCCTGCCTGGTAGCAATAGGGGCGCAGATAGGGCATGCTCTGAAGGTATTTTGAGTCCAAAGTCAGCAGCCTCTGTTGGGTTATTGGGATGTTAGAGTCATTTGGTCAGGTGAGCCACGTGGTAACTGATCTGGCAGACATATGCACAGGGAGAGGTGCACAGTTTTTAACATATTTAGTTGTAGGTCCCTGTTGGACATTTTGTGGAGATTGGTATACAGAAAAATGGAAATGAAATGCATTTTTTTCCAATGTGCCAACATGGATTTTGAGAGAAATGAAGGAAAGGGAAGAATTGTAATTCCAGAATCCGAGGAAACACAAACTTTGAAAACTCTGGGTATAGAAGATCCAGTGAGAGAGGCTAACAGAAAACAAGTCTGAATGGGTAAGCATAAAGCAGTGGTGACGCTGCATCCGAGGAAGAATTCTCCCGAGAGGTGCCCACTCTCCCTTGTCAGGAGGAGGTGGTGCAGGGCAGGTGGCTGTGGAGTGGTGTCGGTCTTCTAAACTGGATTACAATTCATAAGGCTATAGCTGTTTTCGCCCAAGGTCTGAGTTAATGAGATAAAAAATCACAATTAATAGGATTATATGGGTCAAAAGGATATGAACGTGCAGAAATCTATAAAATACTTAATATGTGTACCCTTTTTTACTTTAGGGTGTTTATTAAAAATTTCATGTTTTTATAATGATATAATTTTAAGTGCATATGAACCTGCCCCTCACATGTTATGAGGCTTCAACATAATTGTATTAACACTTTGTGACTTAAAACAAAATTCTCAGCCATTTGGGTTCATGATTTTCGTGCAAATTATGGTTTCTAGTTAGAGGCTAGACATTTTTACTCTCTGGGAAATGAAATTAGAAGAGATGAAATGCATTCATATCCCGTGGAAACAAGGACACCAATTGACCTGTGACATGTGAGGTTTCTGATGCAATCATGAAGGGAAGGACATTCAGGACGGATGGTGTTACCTACCTTTGAGTGCCCTTGTAACTTCAGGCACAGCATCACTGTGGTCATCACTCCTCAGTGGTGAAGGATTCATCTTGACTTTCACAAAAATACACAGCCAGACTCAAATTTGTAAGAAACAAGAAGGCATCTAGAATTCCTATTTCCTTCCTTTATATTTTAGGTTCTTTGATTTGATCAATATGAAACAAATATGACTGTTTTTCCTAAGTTTTACTCATATAGTTTTATTTCAATAGACCCTTCTTTTGAAGCAAAGATACTTAAATATACTTTTTCTACTAACCATAAGTCATTCTAACTTCAGCTGTTATAAAATATAAATCAATGTTAACTAATCTCCCCAAGGATATAATAATGGGCTATGTTTACATTTTAATATATCTATCGCACCACGCTTCAGATGTCCATGTATAATAGACTTGCATCTTTTTTCCAATATTGAATTATGGAACTCTGAATAGGGAAAATTTCTTAACACCACTTACCAATAATTTAGGCAGTGGTAGCCTTGGGCTCATTTAGGAATATTTGGTGATTTCCTTAGAGACTTCCTAACTTTTCCATCAAGGCCTTTTTTTATGCCCGAATCACTGGTTATATGGTTTAGATAAGCGTTTCCTTCCTTAAGATATTCAAATACATGCTTTACTGATTTAGAGATTACTGACGGGTCCCCATAGAGAGGGTGGTCAACAAACAATGTCTTTCTTTGTCTTCCAAGAAATGTTTGTAGAGATTTTTGGCTTCCTTTTTTCTGGTACTCACTTTCTGGCACTATGACTGGGGATGGGTCTGTCCCTGCCTCTGGTGGAGAGGATTGGCCACTGTGTGGTTGTGGCCACAGTCATTCACTGTTATAGAGTCTTTACCTATATGAGCTCACTTGGGAGGTAATATAACCCACCTGTTAACACCTCAGGCTTTGATGTCAAACAGATCTGTTCAAATCCAGGATTTGCCAGTAATTATTCTTGTAAAATTGGGAGAAAAATTATATTTGTGAACATCAGTTTTGATCATTTGTAAATGAGGATAGTAGTACTTATACAGGAATTGTATTAAGGTTTATGCACCACAGTGAAAATAAAGTGTTTAAACAGTTGACACAGCCCAGCTTAAAATATGGATTGCTTACGATTCATTCTATATGTAGAATATATTTGTAGTCAGTTCATGGCTATTACAAAATAGAGTCAAATAGTTAGATGTTAGAAATAGAAGGTGTTTGGGAGGAAGAAGTATAATCTCTCAAATCTCTCCTGTTGTTCCATTTTGTGATTTACTTTAAAGGAAACAGTACAGTGAGAGTTTCAGATATTTTTCAGATTAATTACTGAATGATGTCTCAAGTCTCAAGAAACAACAGGGACCTCAAACGGTAAAATGCATAATTAAATACGAATCCATCATAATTAAGAGTCTAACAAAATTATGCTCCTGATTTAGGGTATTCTAAGCAAGCGATTACATTTTCTTGGCATTACTCTATGTAGGCAGGGGTGTCCAACCTTCTGGCATCTCTGGGCCACACTAGAAGAAGAAGAGTTGTCTTGGGCCACACATTAGATACATTGTGACATGTAATCACAAAAAGAAAAATCTCATAATGGTTTCATGTAAATTTACAATTTTGTGTTGGGCTGCATTCATAGCCACCCTCAGCCGCATATGGCCCATGGGTCTCAGGTTGGACACCCCTGAGATGTTTATGTTTCAAGAAGTAAACTTT
The DNA here is from genome assembly GCA_004027735.1 of Carollia perspicillata. NCBI lineage: Eukaryota > Metazoa > Chordata > Mammalia > Chiroptera > Phyllostomidae > Carollia > Carollia perspicillata. The sequence goes on along the minus strand of PVKM010039090.1, from coordinate 853 downwards.
TAATTTCAATTCTTCCACTAACTCCATTTAGGTGACTTTGGGAATTCTTCTCAGCTTCCCCTGCTTCTCTTTTGATAAAATGTTAATTTAATAATATCTTACCTCACCTATAGAATAGATTAGGAAAATGTAAAAATTATCTCAAATGTTAAGAGTATAAAAAGTAAAGTCTACAGTGTTAACCAGTCTAAAGTTCTGAATTTCAAATTTCATGACACTTTTTTTAAGTTTTTAAATCATATTCTTCTTATATTTTATTTTTTAAATTAATTTATTTTTATTGTTATTCAAGTACAGTTTTCTGTCTTTTACTCCCATCCCAGTCCACCACCCCTGTGCTCCCCACCTCCCTCCCATTTCCACCCTCCTTAGTTTTTGTCCATGTGTCCTTTATACTTGTTCCTATAATCCCTTCCCTTTTTCCCCCTGATATTCCCTCCCCTCTCCCCTCTGGTTACTGTCATAAAAAAATTATGGTACATATACACAATGGAATTCTATGCAGCAGAAATAAAGAAGGAGCTCCTACCCTATGCAACAGCATGGATGGAACTGGAAAGCATTATGCTAAGTGAAATAAGCCAGGCGGTAAAGGACAAATACCATATGATCTCACCTTTAACAGGAACCTAAGCAACAAAACAAACAAGCAAGCAAAATATAACCAAAGACATTGACACTTTTTTTAATTGAAAAATTATTGGGGCTAATGCAAAGTGTTTCTCTAAAGCAGTATAGTCATTTCAATATTCAGTGATAGTATTAAAAGACTTAGCCTCATCTAACTGCAGTTCCTTGTCCAGTAGAAGGGTAGGCATCCTTCCTTTATTTTATTAGTGCTCATAAAAAGCAC
>PVKM010039089.1:0-13887 GCA_004027735.1 Carollia perspicillata | reverse complement strand
ATTGGGTGCTGAGCTTGACCTAAGGGTCATTACAGTGGGGACTCTGCAGGATGCATTTGCTGGCGATGAGGGATTTGCCACAATCCAAGAAGGTAACTCCCGGAACCACCGGGCCACGTGAGCATGTATGAATTGATAACCGGCGTGATCATTCGCACAGTATCGGGCTGTGGAGATATGAGCTATATCTCGCTAGTGGATAATATCAGTTGTCAGGCATGTGTTTTATAATCCCCAGAACGCCCTCTTGGTTTTACAAGCTGCTGGTGGTTATCTTTGACTTTTTCTTTTTGGCTGCATAGAACTTTGGAGAGGTTTTATTCTTCTCCCCCTCTTCCCTCCCCAGAGAAGTTAATGGGTAGAGAAAATTTAACAAGAAAACAATCAAGATCGCAGATAAAAACACTGTGAATAACCTCTTCATCAGCACTTTAAACACCACTGAAAGGATTCTGCACGCGTATGTTAATGTCCGCAGCCAGCGCAGGGAGGATCCTGCACATTCCAGACGCACTGCTCTCTCTGCCTAAAGAGTGATCGGGCTCAGGATGTAACCGTCTGCTGCAACTCTCTGGCCCCCGGTCGTCAGAAAGTCCCAGAAGGGAAGGGCTGACATCTATTGCCGTCCCTTCTGTACTGTGAATGTTCAGAGCAGTGCCTGGCACAGTCGCCCATAAGTACTATGCTTGTTTACCACATTGGGGCTCTAACAAGTGGGAGACAGAGCCCATCAGGTAGGCTGTGAGTAGGAGCCAAACCAGGCTGCTATGACCCAGGAGAAGGGTTGAGCCTATGTGGAAGAGGCAGACAAGAGAAATCAGGCAAACGGGAAGTTCTGAGTGGGAGAGTTAAAAGATTATATCGAATTGGACCAGGACACCAATAGCAAGATGGGACAAACATGGAGACCACAGGCAGGACACGGGTGAGGAGTGTGCTCCAAATCAACAGAGGTGTGGTGGTGCCAGGACAGGTTTGTCCGGATTCTTGAGGGTTCTTTTCCCTTGTGGTGGGAGCCGCACTAATGTGATGCTTCCTCACCACTCTCTGCCTCTTTGTCAACTTCAAAGTGGGGTGGAGCGGGGAGAGGGGAGGTGGGCAGAGTGATGAAATCTCATGGGAGAGCTGAAAGTCCAGTAGGAGAACTGGTCCTGCGTGGCCAGCCCAGCCCCTTCCTTTTCTTGCACACGAGCTCTGCTGAGAATGAATGGATGAAGGCAGAAACCCCTGAACCCAAAATGTATTTATAAACAACTGAATATTTATTCTTACATGTTTAAACTTCAGTCCCCTTCAAAGTACTCTCCATGTGATGCAATACACCTATAGGGATGATTTTTCACTTCTCAAAACAGTTTTTGAACTCTTCGATTTTGATGCCTCTTAGTGCTTCAGCTGCTTTTTTGTTTCACCTCTTCCACATCAGCAAAACGTTTCCCTTTGAAGACTTTTTTCATCCAGGGAAACAAAAAAAAAAGTTCCTTGGGGCGAGACTGGGTGAATAGGGAGGGTGGAGTATGGGGGTCATGCTATTTTTGGTCAAAAACTGCTGAACACTCATGGGTGTAGGCAGGTGCACTTGTAAATCACCCATCATGAAATGGGGAAATGTGTTGAGTCTTCAAAAAAAATTCATTGAAGCTGAACAGTCTCTTACAGCAATGCCGGCAGGTACAGAGGGGTCCCTAGAACCCTCCCCTAGCAGGTTCCCCTGTACTACAAGTGGCCCACTCTCCAGAAGATAACTGCAGTTTTGGGGGTCACCCCTTGTATTGTTCAGTGTCTCCAGGGCTGACCCTAGAGGGTAAGCAAGCAACGCTGGTGACTGGGCCGGCAAGTCTAGCCTGTTCTCGCACTTGGTGTTTGGAAAGCCTTTTGCCTATAGATCCAAGCCATGCTCTCCAATAACTACCAGAATCACAGATAGAATCTTCTACATTTGCCCTCTTCTTTGTCTTATTTCTCAATTGGTTCAGAACTATAAAGGTTAAGAAATGTGTCATTTATTGGAGTCTCAATTCACCAACAAATAGTTGGCAGGTAGCAAACAAATTTCAACCTCATTTAATTTCACAAATGCTTCTTACATATGTGCTATGTGTTCAGCACCATGTTGCATGTCAGAATGAGCAGAGCAGCGACTAAGACAAGATTTCAGGCCCAGGAGTCTATACGACATTCTAGACTCAAGACAGAGAAGCGTGTCTCTGATGTCATAGCAACCGATTCACTCACAAAAGATATCCACACTCTTCAATCTACCTGGGACCTTCTGCAACTTCAAGTGAATCTTGGCACGTGAGCTCCTTAAAGGCAAGAACACTGCCTTAGTCTTAGCTTTGGTCCCTGGGTCTAGATAAAGGCTTAGCATAGAGCATCGCAACGGGATGGTTGGCTAGATGGATGGATGGATGCGTGAGTCCTGCTGGATACCAGATGTGTATTAAGAAGATAAAAATCCCTTTCACCACAAGTGGTCAGAATGGCAAGTTAGAGAGGGCTTGAGCTCTCCTAGACAAAGTCTATAAATTCCCAAATAAACTGTGTAAATTTAGAAAGTCGTTTTCAAGACTACTACAGTGGGAACTTTTCCTAGACTAAGAACCATATTTCAACGGTGCAAGTGAAGGTACTTTGAAATGAAGACAGAGCATGCCTGCAGGGTAGGAGGATAGCAAATCTATACAGAGAAGCTCCTGTCTCTTTCTTCTTGAGTCTTTTCTTTTTCTCATGCAGCCAAGAAATAATCAGGGGAACAGTGGAACTAGCCTTTTGATGGGGAAGCCTACTTTGACTTTCTAGATGAGTGGGCCAGGTATCAGTTGGAGAACCAACCAAGAGTAAATGCTTATTTCAACTCAGAGCAACCACAGATTGGATTATACATTTTGAAGGGGAACAAATGAGGTGAAAAACCAAAACTATGATGCCTGGTACATAGGAGGCATTCAATAACTAATGGTTGAATGACATAAGTGAATGAGACACACGCTTTACAAAGAAGGATACAAGTCAAAAACTACTGAGATGAGGCAGGGGCTGAAATTATGGGCAATAGCTTTTGAATAATTTTCTCTCTACACCCAAAATCCCTTCAGTTTCCAGGAAGCCTTGGGGATTAAAGAAAATATATTAAGAACAACAGCTATTGGCTAACTTCACATGGCAGTTTTGAATGAACAACTCTAGAGTTCCGACAGAAGGTATAAAGGATCTGAGCAAGGCAGAAACAGGTCCGGAAGTCACTATTTCTTAGCTTTACATATTTTAATTCTGGGGGGCAACGGTCAGTAATGTTTAGTTTTCTCTGTTAGTACTTACGTCGGATCATTGAAAAACTAAAAAAGAATTGTATAAATCTGGTACGGGGTGAATGTGTGTGTTCAAGGAGAACCCCCTTTAAAATCTCTATGTGCAAAGAGGTATTCGCAGAATTTGAGAGGGTCAACCAAGACCTCCACAAAAACATCGTCCGAAGGGCTGTGATCCTGTATAATGGCCTGCATTCTCATTAATTTATCATTTTATTGATGTCCACTTTTACCATGTTTGTTTTTCCACACCCCCCACTGGTCACTCCTAACAAACTCTCAAAGACTGCCACTGTTGCTTTCCAAAGCCAAGCCTGTAAATAGGACATTTGGTCCAGGAGGGAGGGACCTCCTTGGCATGGAGCAGGCATTCAATAAATGTTGAATGAATGAATGAATACAGACTGGTATGAATTTAGCAAAATAATACTCATTGAGTGTAACTGGAGAAAGTGAGAGGGAAAAAGGACATGCAAAATAAATAAAAAGGACAAAATGTTCCTCAAAGAAACTCCATTTTATTGCTTTTAACATGTTCTTTAAAATCAATGACTATGAAGGGCTAGCAATTTCAGTGATACTTGAAGATACTTGAATAAGTCAATACAGCCACCTTGATAATTATTACACAGCATACATGCCTAGAAAGCAGCTGAACATACTTGAAATCTATATAGATATTTTGAAAAGAGTTTAATGCCCCCATATTTCCTACCATCACCCGACTTCTCATTATTCACTTGTGAGCAAATTGTTTTTGGTTCCATTGAGAAAGAATTCCACACTAACTCAAATTACGATGAGTTTGAACTTGGGTGTCCAAATGTGAGAAATTTTCTTACAACTGATAATGTAATAATAGTAGCAAGAGCCGCTCGCTGCTGCCGTCCCAACCCTTCCTGCCAGCTAATTGCTACTGCTGCTACTCCTGCTAAAGACGGTGCCAATACCTCACTAAATTTAAGTTCTTATCATGTGCCAGTCATTGGGGTACGTTTTTTTTCACCTGTGCTACGTCCTCCACTATTCTCAACAAGTTTGCACACTAGATGCTACTATTATCCCAGTTTTACAGACAAAGGGACTGAGGCAGAGGCAGATAAAGGTCACGTCTAGAACGCCAGACTCCAAACTCAATTGGTCAATAAGATATCATGTGCAATTTCTTTTACTGTTCAGACCACCGTGTGCCCCTGGCATTTTCATTTAACTTAGTGCCCAACTGCATCCACTGTATTCGGCAGGGTGTGATCCATGTGATAGATGAACAATGAAAGTTTTGCTAGATTGATGTCATTCCATAAATAAAGGCTACAAATGTACAACTAGTTATTTGAGGAATACTAAAAAATGATTTTTGTGTGTAGCATTTCAAAGAGAATATATAGTATCTGTTTAGGATAGTTTCAACACCCCTTGAAGATCACCTAGTCTAACCATCTGCCAAAAATATCTGGCCAAGTTCAATGGTCTTTAAAATCTTTTAATGACTGCCCCATTGTCTTCAAGACAAGGTCAGGACTTTTAATATGATCTGTAAGGATCTTCATGACCTGGTCCCTGCATATCTCTTTGATCTCATTGCTCTGCCGCTGTGCCTCCGCATCCTCTCCTGCCGCCCTCTGGGTCCATACCACCCACTCCACATCACAGACAGACACACACTCTTGGCTCTGACAGCACAGAGCTTCTTACAGCTTCTCGGAAGCTGACAGCTGTCCCCGGCTTCTGCACTTTAGTTCATGAGGCTCCATCTTCTTCAAAGGCCATTACCTCCCTCTGGTTAATCTATCCTTCGAAACCCACCTCCAGGACATTTGGAGAAAGTGTCTCTTAGCCATACCTCTGCCGTTCCTTCTGCTCTCTGTCACACAGCACATCCCACCCTGGTTGGCAGTCAGTGTACTTGACTCCCCCTGAGATGTCTGAAGGTGGGGACTACACCAGTCTGTTTCCTCACTCTGTGCCACAGTGCCCAGAACAGAGTAGGGTGGACATGTATCTGGTGAATGAATGAGTTAGACTCAGAAACCACGATTTTTGATGCCCACTGAATCCTCTTCCATGAATACAAGGGGGGAACCCTCCCCCATCAAAAGCCAAGATTATTTTCTGGAGAGTGGAGGGCCCCTGGTAGTATAGGACTCCCCTGCTAGGTAAGTGTTCTAGGAATCCATCTGTATCAGTGTACTGACTGGCATTGTTGTGAGAGGCTGAGTTTGGCTTCAGTAATTTTTTTTGTAAGACTCAATGTGTTTGCCCATTTCATGATGGGTGATTTACAAGTGCACCTGCTCACACCAGGCTGAGTGTTCAGCAGTTTTTGACCAAAAATGGCATGACTCCCATACCCCACCCTCCCTATTTACTGGATATCACCCAAAGTGACATTTTTGTTTGTTTGCTTCCCCAGATGAAAAAAGTCCTCAAAGGGAAACATTTTGATGCTATGGAAGAGGTGAAACAAAAAAAGTAGTATCAGAAGCACTAAAAGGCATCAAAATTGAAGAGTTCAAAAATGTTTTGAGCAGTAGACAAACCGTCTTGATAGGTACAGTTCATTAAATGGGAGAGTAATTTGAAGGGGACTGAAATTTAAACATGTACACAATATTTTATAAATAAACTCCAAGTTTTGGGGGTCCCCCTCGTATATCAGCTTATCCACCAGGAAAAACACAGAAGCAATTATGTCTTTGTGCATGATTGCTGGACATGGTTTTCACATGGGAAGTCGTCTGTGCTGCCCTGAGAACTCACAGAAGCTAAACCACAGCCGCCCACTAGTTCCCTTTTAACAATGGGAAGCACTTCTTGATGTGGGCATGCTGTTTCTCCTGGGACAGTGCCCTTCACGGTAAATAATGTTTCAAAGCTTCCTAGGGAGGCAGGTCACTCCTGCTCCCCATGATGTCTACAGGGAATCCTCATTCCCTTCTGATCTGTGCTGGGATGACCCATGGCTCAATAGCAATGGTCTCTGAAGACCATCTTGTCCAACACTCTCAGTCTGATCTAGGCTGATACAGGATGGTGGACTGAAAGCTTATAAGCCCACGGGGAAGGGAGCAGCACACCACATATTTGAACCACGCTTTTGTGCATTATCATAATTTATTCACAGTGTGCTCTTAAGAGGTAGGAACTATTTTTAACCCATTTGTACAAATGAGGGAGGTGAAACTTGAAGATCGTGGTGGTTTGTCCAAAGTCACACACTGGCTAGAACATTTGTGTTCTATCTCCGTCCACTGCTCCCAACCACTGCACTCCAGTTGGACTACACATCAGTTACTGGACTACCTCGAGCAGGTGAAATGCCTCCTTTATCACCAGTTGGTTTTCATTGCCAGCATCTCACTCTTTCTCTCACTGTTTGTAGTCACTCACAGCCAGATGTCATTGTACTCACTCTCAACGTGCTACCCTGGGAGACATGTCATCATAAAGCCTAAAGTATGAAATGGGTCATGAGTCACCAGCATTTGTCAACAATAGCTTTGAAAAGACCTCACTCCTAATTTCTACTAGCTCTTTCCTCTAATCTCACCCACCTGAAACCCAGCCAGGTCATCAGGGAAAAATCAGGTAACTACATGTACTCATTTCCAGTGGTCTGCTCTCTGGGCTAAGGACTATATTATTGCAAATCATCACAAACGCCTTTTCACTTACTAGCTGTTTGACCTTGGATGAGTTGCTTATCCTTGATGAGCCTCAGTTTCCTCATCTATAAAATGGAATGATAACGGTGTCGACCTCAAGTGGCAGTCATGAGTTTTAGACAAGATAGCTTACGCAATGTTCTTGTACGAGTGACGCTCAGGTGAAGGCCAGCTAACTTTATATTTAACATATGTGAACCTTAATGGAAAACCTTTCCTGCTCTCTTCTCTGGAGGGATGCCAACACCTGGATGAAAAGGCTGGAGAAAACATCCACATGGATGGCCATGAACTAGGACTCGGACTATGGACAGGATTCTCCAAGAACTGCAGAAAGACAGCACAGAGAGCTGTATCTCAGCTATATTAAAGGCTGCTGCTGCTATGCAAGGACATCCTCTGGGGAAGCTGTGTAAAAAGGTACCCACTCTCTTCACCTTCTCCTTCCCCAATGGCTGCATATTCATAGTCAGGGCTTCTTGGCAGTGAGACACCCCAGAAGTCGTGTTGAATGGCAGTGTTGAACTACAGAGTTAAAGAAACCACATCCATCCAGACTGGTAGGAGGGGTGAAGATGTGGAATGGGCTGGTCTCACATCTAGGTATGGTATAAAAATTTGGGAGGGGCATCTTGGGAATGAGGAGTCCCAGCCCCACACCAGGCCCCCCAACCCAAGGTTCCAGTGCCAGGAAAATAAGTCCCACTACTTTTGGCTGCAAATACCAGTGGGGATTGAGTAAGGAGAAGAAGCTGCTGGAATCCTAAGCAGTTCCCCTTAAAGAACCCACACACAGACTTGCTCAGATTCACTCCCTCTGGGCTTCAGCACCAGGGTAGCAGCTTGAAGGGCATCAGTTGCAAATGTGGAGGAACTGAAGTGTCTGGCATCAAGGTGAGAGCTGGCGGACAGTTTTCTCTCATAAAGAAAGGTGGGCAGAGACTGTTGTCCCTTTCTCAGCCCTCCCACTGCACAACCACAGAGCTGGCAGGCCAGTGCCATATCTGAGGCTGCATCAACCTGGAGACCCCCTGAGAATTCATCCCACCAAAATTATGGGACCACCCAAGCTATTAACTGTGACTTTTCCATATGAATGACTGGCCTTGGCTCATGCTTCACAATGTCCTAAATCCTCTCAAACAGGCAACAGCCAGCTTAAGTGCACCCCAAGCCTCTCTACCTCTTGCTAAGTGGCCCCAAGCCTAGCACTAGCAGCAGCCAGCCTAGATTCAGTTTGGCTTCAGCTGGGAATCTCCAAGCCTAGCACAACTAACAGCCATATCAGACTGCTTCATAGCTCATGTAGAGTGGCCCTGGGCAGAACATAGATGGGGGCTGACCTTGGCCTGCAACCTGGGAAATCCCAGAGACTGCATACCCAGTGGACAACTACAGACCACATCAGAGGACCGCCACCTTGTTCCTGCACAGCTGATGCTCCACAGAGGATGGAGGTTGGTGGCCAGTGGTCACAGCCAGTCCTTGTAGATGACTGGCCTGGCTAAATCCCTCCCTTTGACTTGCCAACAGCAATGAAGGCTCAACTACAAGAGGAGAGTGTACTCAGCCCACACGAAAGGTGTACTTCAAGGGTGTACCTCATGAAGGGTGCACCTAGTTTGGGTGATATCGGAGGCTGTGCCACTGGACCCTACAGGACACGTACTACATTAGGCCACTCTACCAAGACAGGGAGTCATAGAAGCTCTACCTAATACACAGAAACAAACACAGGGAGGCTGTCAAAATGAAGAGACAAAGAAACATGGTCGGAACGAAAGAACGGATCGAAACTCAAACAAACAAACAAACAAACAAAAACCCTAAACAAAATGGACGTAAACAATCCATCAGATGCACAGTTCTAAACACTGGTGATAAGAATGCTCAGGGAACTTAGTGAGGACCTTAACAGCATTTAAAAAGATCTGGTCAGAAACAAAAGATACACTAATTGAAATAAAGATTAATTTACATGGAAACAATGGTTGAGTGGATAAAGCCAAGAGTAAAACATTGATCTGGAACATAAGGAAGCAAAAAAAACAACCAATCAGAACAAAAAGAAGAAAACAGAATCCAAAAAAAATGAGGATAGTATAAGCAGCCTCTGGGACAACTTCAAGCATTTGAACATTTGCATCATTGGGGTGCCAAAAAGAGAAGAGAAAGGGTGAGAAATTGGAAATCTACTTGAAAAAATAATGAAAAAAAAGCTTCCCTAATTTGGCAAAGGAAATAAATATGCAAGTCTAGGAAGTGCAGAGGATCCCAAACAAGATGGATGCAAAGTGGCCCACTCCAAGACATATCATAATTAAAATACCAAGGGCTAAAGATAGAGAATCTTAAATGCAGCAAGAGAAAAGCAGTTAGTAACCAACAGGGGCACCCCCTACCGTCAGCTGATTTTTTAAAAGAAACTTTGCCGGCAAGAAGGAACGGGCAAGAAGTATTCCAAGTCATGAAAAGCCGGGACCTACAGCCACGATTGCTCTACCAGCAAAGATGTCATTTAGAATCAAAGGACAGACACAGAGCTTCCCAGATAAGAAAAAACTTAAGGAGTTCAACCTCACCAAACCATTATTATATGAAATGTTAAAGGGACTTATTTAAGAGAAAGAAGATCAAAACTATGAACAATAAAATGGCAATAAATACATGTCTATCAAAAATTGAGTCAAAAGAACAAACAAGAAGGACAGAGACAGAATCATAGATACAGAGAGGGTTTTGATGGTTGCCAGATGGGAAGGGAGTGTGGGGAATGGGTGAAGAGGTGAGGGGATTAAGAAGTACAAATTGCTAGTCACCGAATAGCCATGGGGATGGAAAGTACAGTATAGGAAGTGGAGCAGCCGAAGAACTTATATGCATGCATGACCCATGGACATGAACAATGGCGGGGGGATTGCCTGAGACAGTGGGGGATGCTGGGTGGAGAGGGATCAAAGGAAGAAAAATTGGGACAACTGTAATAGCATAATCAATAAGAAATAATCTGAAAAGAAAAAAGATTTGAGATGACTGCAGCCCAGCTGACATCTTAATTCCAGCTTTGTGAGAGACACTGGCCCAGAGCACCAACAAAGACATGCCTGGATCCCTAAACCACAGAAATGGTGAGATAATAAATGTTTGCCCTTTCAACTAACACCTTTCAGGGTAATTTGTTACACAGCAATATATAACTAATACACCGACTCAGTTCAGTTGACTCCAAAGCCTGTGAGCTGGGTGCTCTCTGAGATGCTAAATTGGGCTTGGCACACTCCGTCTTTATTCATGATGCTACAAGTCCATGTTCTGGGAGCCCAGCATAGGTTTGCTCCCCCCAACCTTATCCCAAAGACGGTCCACAATGGGGCATGATGCAACAGGTCTGGAAGCTGGGAAGGGGAGAAGAAAGAGTGGAAGGAAGTTGGTTCAGAAATCCCAAGGATTGGCCTTTCCATTCTACTCCATAGCTGGGCTGTGGGGAGGAGGATCCCAGCTATGCACAGATCAGGACTGAGAATCCGTGCAGTTAGTAGGTACTGTAGCAGCTCTCTGGAGCTAGATGGTAGCCAGGGGGCACTGCGCTAAGGTACCAGGCTCCAGTGGGCCAGAGTGAGCTGATATTTGCTGCATATACCCAAAGGGGACACCTCCTAAATAACACATGGGCTGGCAATGCTGTGGTGTTGCTAAGTCTTATTCACAACAGGTAGATCTGGACAGGCATTGCCAAGCCTAAAACCAGCCCCAATTATAGCAGCACCAGGAAGCTGTGCCCTATCATTCAGCTGGGTTTCTGTTTTCCATTTGTGCTTCCTTGCTGATTGGTAACATTTTTGTGAAAATTGCAGGCAATCCCAAAAATGCTAATGTTGCTAACAAGAACCAAAACAGAGGTGACTTTTTTAGGGTGCTTTTAAACCTTTAATTGGTGCATAGCATTAAAGGGTGAAATGGGTGATAGTCCTGTGGGGTAGCCCAGTAACAGCTGTGGGTGGGAGTCCCTGGACGAGATCCAAAGGAGAGCATGACAGTCAGAAAGGGAGCCACTGAGAACACTTCTTGTCACCACCTGGAGGCTGCCCCTCCAGTGCCAGAGCCGTGGCACTGCTGCATCCTCCTAAAGAGAGGGCTGTGTGCCATTTCCTTCAGGGCAGAGAGGATCCTGGGTACAAGAAAATTCGTGAGGCTGGTTCCCTGGTAGGCTGGCTGGGGGTGCAGGACAAGTCCGATTGGGTTGTATGTTTGGGAAGTAGGGAGTCTGATTCTAGGGCCTGAGGGATAAACAGGGGCAGGGGCTAGACACAGGTAGGCCTGAGAAGTGCTGGTTGTCTGGGCACCCCTATATCTTCCGTCCAAGTTCCTCACCCTACCTCCTGGATCTATATCCAAGTCCCACTTCATCTCTGAGCCTCTGAGCTCCCTTCACATCATGGGCCCCACCAGCTCCTTGGAACTCCAGTTCAGCGCCCCCAAGTGGCACGTGGAGGCAAGCATGCCGTGTTTCCTGAAGCCTCAGTGTGTTACCTTCCGCCCCAGCTACTCTCTTTCCATCGCCCCTCCTCCTTCCCACAATTACTATCTTTCTGATGAACTCCTATACATACTTCAAAACCCAGTTCACAGACCATTTCTTGTAGGAAGTCTTTACTGACCCTTGGTGACCTACTTGCACCCTAGTATCTCAGGCTGGGTCAGAGGAGTGAGCTGGGTCCTCCCATAACACCAAGTACTTCCTCTTGCATAACATGCATCACACTGCATTGTAATTGCCTGTATCTACGCCTTATTTCTCCATTAACTGAGAGTGCCCGAAGGGCAGGGCCTATAGCCTATATTGCTCATCCCAAATGCACAGTAAAAGAAGTCACAATGTTTTTGAAATGAGTACATAAAGGTGAGAGGCTAGAGGGTGGGAGGCAAGCAACCCCATGTAGGAAGACAGAACGCTTTGCCCCTGGGATGTGGTCCCCCCAAGGAGGCAGGATGCTCTCTGGCCCTCTTAGTAAATTATTACACATTCCTCCCCGGGGTGGGAGAAACTGACTTCTGAGGACTGGCTAGAACACCCAACCACTGTAGACAGGGAGGGCCAAGCAGCTAAAGTGAAAGGAACAGGCACCAGCAATTTACAAGTTGGATTCTTTCCCTTTCCACTTATACACCAGGAGAGAAACACATGTTTATCCCTGCATGGGTAATAAAAACTCAGAGAAGATTAGTAACATTCATGAATGGGCCAGAAAGTCCCCGAGCTTTGGGTTAAACACAGGAAAGGAAAAGTAGGCTCTCTTTCCAATGTTTTAGGGTTAGTGAAATTGGACGATACATCTTGCCTAGCACCTCTTCATCTAGCTCCTAAACCCTCATAAATTTTATGTGAATCAGAAACATACGGGTTGCATTCCTCTGACTTAATTCATCAAAATATTTCTTTGTAAGAATTACGCAGATTCCAGGGAACCCTTGAAAAATGGCATTCCTTGATCTTGTGCCCACAGAGCTCCACCTAGGTTCCCTGCAACATGGGAGGGTGGTGTTTCACTTAGAAACTGGCCAGGGGCAATTCACCTTGCTTTGGGCTCCTTTGGAAGCCCTGGCTCCCGGTAACTGCTGCTCCCCCAACCCAAGAGCCAGTGAGTCTGCCTGAGATCCATTTGCCATGCCCCATCATCCTAATGATCTTAGGATGAGAAAAATGACTTTGGAGACTCTCCTTCTCAACTTTTTTGCTGAACAAAATGCTCACTCATCCTTCAATGAGTCACGTCTTTTTTTTTTTTTATACAAAATACCCGCTTAGAGAAAACCTCTCTTAAATGTGGTTGCCCATGTCCCCATCCTTTTAAACAGACATCACTCACACAGAGATAGTCAGTGGATTTCAGTTCAGAGGAGTGGTAGGTGGGTGTGTGAGCATTGTGTTGAGAAAGATTCTGCAGCCTGTACAAAGGATGTCTTATATTAGCATCAATTACAAAAGCAGCAAGATTGATTTTCAGGGTGTGCCCTGGACACAGGTGGAAAGAGCGAGCGATGGGCTGCCCGGGGTTTGCTCTGCCTGGTTTGAGCTGTGTTGCAGTCAGGCCTTTACCAGCGAGGCAGCAGTGTGGAGGGGGGATGTTGACCTCTACGAGACCATCACAGAGTTCACACTTTCGAATTTTTGTGTTGGGGAAAGGAACAGGAAAGAAAAAGATTATGTGTCTCTTCCTTTGTTGTACCTGACTCTTTTATATTGGTTTGCCTTTGGGAGCAACTTACTCTCTTTTGTTTGCTCTTTCTAACCTCCTATCAATTAGCAAACCAGGTAACCAAGCTTTTGGGGAACGTGTGAATAGAGTGAATATGGTTCTACATCCAGGCTCTGGTATGAGTGAAATTCAAGAGGTGTGTTGCATGGGATTCATCATTCTTCTTCCAGAGGCTCTGGTCTCCATTTCCCTTGTCCTGGTTTCTCGGGTGCGTTCCAGACAAGAAGTGGCCCCTAGAGACTGGGAGGACAATGATTGCACGGGTGGTCAGCCGTCTAGAACTCTTGCAGGGGTTAGGGAGTTTTATTTAAAGGCATATGCAGTATCGAACACCGTCACAAATGACAAAAGGCTTGGTTGCGTTATACTGAGGGTCCAATCCTGAAAGTCACCATTACATGCGTACCATTCCGTAGGTGACAACACCAGGGCCCAGGGAGCTCTGGGAGAGGCAGAGCCAGGATTGCCACCAGCCGGCTACACAGGGAACGCCCCATTGATGTAAAAATGCCTCATCACACTCCACTGTCCCGGCTGCCTGCACTTGGCCCTCTTCTCCCAAAGTCATTAGACCAACAGAACAGAAACTGGAGAGGGGCAGAGATTACACTTAACAGACAGCAGGCCCAAGATATCTACCCTACCTGAGGCCGG
>PVKM010039088.1:0-13895 GCA_004027735.1 Carollia perspicillata | reverse complement strand
AGGGGTGGCTGGGCAGATGGCAGGTAGAACTAAGGGGTGATGCAGAAAAGCAGCGTGTGTTAGGTGTACAGGGGGAGACTGAGGGTCCGTGGAACTTCTGTGACCCCTGCACTCATTATCTTTGAGATGCGAAGTCCTCCCTGCAGGGTTGATCCTCAATAGGCTTGGGGCAGCCTGGCCAAGTGAAGCAGGAGGCATAGGTCCTGGTGCCCTGGGCAGCCGAAGTAGGAGCCAACAGAGCAAGTGTGGGATCTGGACTGGGAGCCAAGTTGTGGGGGAAGAGGCCCTGCAGCTGCTTAAGCAACTTCATAAAGGAATGGGGTACTGAACCTGAGAGAGGAGCTCCCTGTCTGGAGATGGGGGGCTCCTCCTGACCTGGGAACTGGAATCTGGAACAGAAGGGTCCCTTGAGAGATGAAAAAGCCAGAGTGAATCTGGTGAGAGAGGGCTGGAGAGGCCCCTGGGGGTGGGGCGGGGCAGGGTGAGGATGGGCTGCGAGAACCAGTGCAGCAAAGGGAAGGGTCAGGGCTGGGGTGAGAGGGGGCTCGCTGTGTTCCAGGAGACAGGCCGCTGGGACGAGTTGTGTGTGGGTCCTGTGGCTCCCAAACGTGGCTGTGATGTGGGCAGGTGTGTCGATAAGGCCTTGGGCTCCACGGTTGGCCACTGAGCTACCCCAGGATGGCTGTAAGATTCTGTGCACTCCTGCAAGCCCCGTGAGCAGATCACACACCGTGGCCCCCAGGCAGGCAGACCGGGGCCAAAGGCCCACCTTGAGTCCAAACTCTGGCTTTAGCTGATGGTCTGGGACAGCACTGCCCTCTCCAAGCCTTGAACTTCTCATCTGCACAATGTTTGGAGGCAGCTGCCAATTCCTGTCTACCCAGGGGAGTCCAGGCTACAGCTCAGCCTTCACCCCTTTGTGGAGGGGGCTGTGCATGGCAGCCAGCAGGGGCAGATCCCCAAAGCTCCTCAGAGTGGGCAGATGAAAGGCACTGGCCCCCACTGCCTCCTCCAGCCTCCTGGCCAGTCACTTCCCCTTTCCTCCTTTCCTCGGTAGAACTGTAAGAATTATTATTTTTTAAATCCTCATTGGAATGCTAATTTTGATTTTGAGTGTCTGTCATGGGCTCTTTGAAGTTTTTCAGACAAAATAAGTATCTCCTTAACAGAGGGGATTAGCGCCTACTTGTTTAGAATCCTCTGGCTGAGAGTGACGACCAGTTTCAGAATCTGTGGGGTTTAGGGAGGCTGCAGGAAGAGGGGTCACCTCCCTCCCTGGTGGTCAGCTTTCCATAAATGGCTTAATGGGGTTAGAGTTTAACCCCTCAAACAGGGATCAGAGCCCCCAGCTTGAAAGCCAATGAGCAGCGAGGCAGATCCTGCTATTTAAATCCAGCAGGACTTGGTTAGAACTCTTTTATTCTCCTAAGTTTAAAGAAAACAAACCCGCTTCCCTTGCAGAATGTAGGGCCTGCTCCAGCCAGCAGTCCCCAGCTTTCCCCCCAAATGCAGGCCTTTGCAGCACCGGGAATTCATGTCCCAGCCTCAGCCCAGGCCGGGATGCTCCTGGCTTTATGATTTTGTTCAATTCCGGAGTGCTAATGGGGCAATTTGTAAAGAAAGAAATATAATGAGTTATCACAAAGCTCAGCAAGGACTCGACAAACCGGGCACTTCCCATCCATCAAGCATCCCAGCGTGATCGCAGACCAGCCGCGCCAGAAATCTTGTGGGGCCCCTGGGAATGCAGCCTTGCCTCTGCCTGGACTTGTGCAAGCCGAGGCCACTTTTGCAGTTTGCTTCTCCCTTTCTCATCCCCCAAATCATGGTCCTCAAGGGCCAGATGGCTGGGGGGTGCAGGGAATGGTGTAGGGTATGTGAGAATAAAGGGGGAGATAATTAAGGATTTATTTGCTGAAGCAAAATTATCATGCAGGCCATTTTTATAAGCAGCGTTAATACCACATGCAGGCCTGCAGAGCCCCCACGGGCTGCAGCATTTCCCAGGGACTCCCACTGCCAGCCCATGCCCTGGAGCTGAGGCTGCGGCTTGCTTGGTCGTTAAGCCTAAAGCCATGAGTGATGCTGGGTAGCCAAATCCATTCAGTATGTAACATGAAGCCAAAATTTACTGAGTGGGGACCTGAGAATGGCCTGTGCAACCTCCTCTGCAGAGAGCAGGTGAGCGACATGCTGCGTCCATTCTGCTGAGTTAAGAGGCCATGAACTTGAATCACAGATCCCCTAGACGGGCAAGAATTCTCTTGTTCTTCTAGATTTCCAGATGTGCAAACGGCGGTCAGGGAGGAGAAGTGATCTTCCAGAGGACTCACATTCAGGCGCTGGCAGGTTGTCACTCTGTATACATGATGGGCAGTGTGGCTGAGGCAGGGTGGGGCCGAGGGAAGGGTGGCGCTTAGAGTGTTAGTCCTAGGGGCCTAGCTGTGTGCTCTCCTGCCCCTCGACCCTCTGCTGCCTGCACAGCTGGCCTGGACCTGCAGGGATCTGTCCCATCAGGTGCCTCAGGAAGCCCTTCCAGAGCTGCAGGTGGGGCGGAGGCCCCATAGCTGGCAGATGGGATGGCGAGAGGTCTGCTTGATCCCAAACAGAATGATGTGGTCCACACTCGTCCTCAATGAGGTTCTAGGTGGCCTTGTCCTGCCTGCTCAGATCCTGCCTCTTTTCCTCCTATGTTTATAGGCAACCTGGAGATCTCTCAAGCCCAGGGAAAGTCAGCCTGGAGCCTCAGAACAGGCAGGTCCTACAGAAAGGCCACAGTCATCTTCCTCATGTGGATAGTAAATAATAATAAGTAGTAGAGCTGGTGCTTACTGGGTGCCAAGCATAATTCTGAACATTGCATGTTAATTAGCTTAGTCTTCTTAGCAGCGCTATGATGAGATGCTATTGTTATTCTTTCCATTTTGCAGATTAGGAAGCTGAGGCATAGACAGGCTACATAACTTGTTCAAGGTCACCCTGCTAGTGAGGGAGAGAGTGGGAGTTCAAACCCAGCCAACCCGGCTCCGGAGCCGGTGCTCCAGGGGCCGTGGGCCTGGAGTTCCGCAGAAGCCTGAGACCTGAACTGGGTACCCACCCTGAGCCAGGCTGAGTGGCTAGAGGCTGAGGTCTTTTGCATCGTGAGGGATGAGGCGCAGAGAGAGGGCAATGGATGCAGAGCACTGATCGAGTTTTGAGGAGACCCTAAAGAGCCTGGAGCTGGCCCGGTAAAAACACCTGCCACGTGCCAGGCGCTTCACCCATGGCATGTGGCAAAAGTCTCCCGGCAGCCCTGCAGGGTAGAATTGCTGTCTTCATTTAACTGATAAATAAGAGGAAGACTCAGAGAAGTTAAGTAACTTGTCCACAGTCACACAGCTCACAAGGAGCATAGCTGGGTTTCAAACCCAGGCCCACAGTGACCTTGCATCAGAAAGGGGCAGGTGGGGATGGGAGAAGGGTGGGAAGGAAGGCAAGAACTCAGAGTGATGTGCCTGGGGGAGTGCTGATGGCCATTCTGCAAGTCCCCAGACCTGGGAACACCCACACCGGCAAGTCACACTTAGAGCCAGATGGGGATTCTCGAGAGGTAGTGACCTTCCTATAGGAGGGTGCCAGCCTGGGTGGAGGCAGGGCCTGCAAGGAGTGACCACCTCAGCTCCTAAGTCATCACCCCATGTTTCTCTGGGGCAATGAGGAATTGAACTGTGGCTAAACAGAGGGAGACTGAGCCCCACGGACTGGGTAGCGGGGAGGCTGAAGCTCCTTGTACCACATCACCCCAGGTTTTCTAACCCCCAGGGGCTCCAGCATTGCTTCAGTTTCCCCTGCCCCTTCACCTGTGTCCTTTGTGTTCCGATACCCACTGAGTCACCGCCCCCTGTGTCCCCAGCTTCCTCCCATGTCCTGAGGCCCATCCTGGGAGCGGAAGGGTTACGGCTTCTGCTGCCAGTGGAGGCCTCGGTTCCCCCAGCGTTAAGCAGCTTTAGTGTCTCCTACCCCAGCCCTGATTTAAAATTCATAAATGCTAATCCTTCATAATTTACGGTTTAAAAGCAGCCCCACTCACAGGCCCCGTGGCTACAGCTCTGTCAGAGTAATTATGCCGCCAAGCTGAAATTGGACTACTAACTGAGATATTAAACGGGGGGGGGGGGTCCTCGTGCTGGCAGCCGACCCAATTATTCCAAATAAGCAAACAGATTAGTGAGTAATTTTCCAGTTAAATTTGGTGATTGGTGCCAGAATTGTATGTTAAATATTCAGAAGTAAATAGATTAAAGATGAAATGTTCCCCCCTCCCTTTTTTTTTCTGGGCTTAATTTACTGTGTATATTAAAACTTTTTCATGAGGAGAAAAAAAGTAAAAACGATAATTAAAAAATCCAAATAAACCCCTCTGGGCCTCCCTGTGCAGCCTGGCAGAGGCCGGAGCTGGGCACAGACTCTGCCAGCCTCCTTGACTCCCTAGTGCTCCTGAGTAGGGCCGCCACATCCCCTAGGCCCAAACTCCCACCATCCCCGGCAAAGGGGGGTGCAGTGTGGGATTCTGGGCATCTGGGCAGGCTAGGGTCCTCTAGTCCCGGTGCGCTGGGGTTGTATTTCTGTACAAAGAGAAGGCCCAAATCTATCAGTCCTAAAATCAGACAGAGCTGAGAAAACTCGGGCAAGTGATGGCAGAGGGAGAGGCGATTTGTGGGCATTGGAGGCCCTCGGGCTCCTCCAGGCACACAGTGCCCTCTGGTTCTTAGGCCCCATTGCCTGAAGCTGGGTCCCTGGCCACCATGCTCCACCACCATGCTTCCCTGGCCTGTCTGTAGCCACTGGCCTGCTGTCCTGGGGGTGGGGGTGCTGAGCAGTGGCACTCCCTTGCCCCCAGCACACACCCCTGCTGGAGCCACCCCACGGCTTAGCCTCCTGCACACCTCCCTGGGAGTCTGAACGCTCACTTCCCTACTTCCTCCTTAGATTCTCTGTGGCAGCTCAGCCACAGACACACATCTGGCAGGGTGGGGCCTGTGGGTCATCTCCCCCAAAAGCAAATGTAGAAATGGAGGCCCAGGGTGGGCAATGGAGTGCCCTAAGGCACAAAAATGGATGTAGACCAGGGCTCTTTGGCTGGTCTGCAGGTGCTCTCTCTGCTGCCCCCTAGAGGGTCCAGGCTTCTGGCACAGGCTCACCTGGGCAGGTGCTCAAAGCTGCGCAGGAATAGGTAGAGAACAGGGAATAGGGAAGGAAGCCTTGTGCCAGGCCAGCTGCATCTGCCGCAGGAACAGAGGGTGGAGGGGGAGAAGCCTGTGGGCCCCACCTGGGACAGCCAGGCAGGAGGATCTGGGAGAACGTGCCTGGTAGGCAGTGGGCAGGTAATCTGCCAGCCCTGGAAGGGGAGGGCGGTCTTGGATCAGGGCCTTCTGTCTGTTGCCAGTCCCATCCTGCCCCTTAACATCCCGAGTCCTGGCCTGGGACCAAGTGTAGGCACAGCCTCCTCCAGGGCAGCCTCCCTACATCCTCCCTTTCTCTCAGGGATTCCCTTCGATTAGCTTCCAACTCCCAAGGCCCAGAGAGGGTGCCAGTGGAAGCTGGAGACTCCCAGGGCCTGAGTCACCCTCTCCAGAGGCCACCCTTCCCTTGCCTGTCTGTCAGAGGAATCTCTATGGCTCAGGTCATGCTGGGAATGTTCTCTGTCTTCCTGGTTTGATGGCTCCTTTTCTCTCCTTTGGCCTCTGAGGGACACACTCGAGGACAGGGAGACAGGAAGAGGGTAGTCCAACCATCCCTTCCCAACAGGGTACACCGAGGCTACCTATAGTCATAGGACGGCCAGCCCAGGCCCCAGGACAGCAGCCCACGTGGACACCGGACTGGCAGGCAGGCCTCTGGGCCCACGCCTGGTCAGAGGAGGATGGTGTAAGGAAGAAAAAGGACATGCTCTGCCTTGTCGCGGGGACCTGCCCGGCTCAGTCTTCTCCAACCCACTAGCTAGCTACTGGGTCTCAGACAGGGAGACTTAGAATCCCCCCAGGAATCTTTTGCAAAATACATACATCCCCATGTGGGATCCCCCTAAGGGTTACTGACCACCCATCCAATGACACTTGCTGCTCCTAGACCAATGATTTGCAATTTTTAAAATTTTTATTGAATTTATTAGGGTGACTGGTTAAGAAAATATATAGGTTTCAAGCACACAAGTCTGTGGTACCTCATCTGTACACTGTATTGTGTGTTCCCCACCCCAAGTCAACTCTCCTTCCGTCACCGTTTATCCTTCCTTACCCTCCTCTACCTCCCCCACCCCTTTGCCCTCCGGCCATCACCTCACTGTTGTCTGTGACTATGAGGTTTGGTGTTCTTTGTTTGTTTGTTTGTTTTGCCTAATCCCTTCACTTTTTCATCCAGTCCCTCAACCCCCTCTCCCCTCTGACAGCTGTGTCTATGAGTCTGTTTCCACTTTGTTTTTTAGTTAATTTTGTTCACTAGATTCTACATACAAGTGAAGTCATATTGTATTTCTTTCTCTGACTGACTGATTTCATTGAGCATAATACTCTCCCGGTCCAACATGCAGTCCCAACGAGAAAGATTTTTCTTCTTTTTTATGGCTGATTAGGATTCCACTGTATAAATGTACCCCAGTACCCGTGGCTGGTTTGGCTTAGTGCCAGCCCACTAACCAAAGGGTCGCCAGTTTGATTCCCAGTCAGGGCACATGCCTGGGTTGCAGGCCAGGTATCCAGTACGTGGCATGTGAGAGGCAGCCACACATTGATGTTTCTCTCCCTCTCTTTCTCTCTCCCTTCCTCTCTCTAAAAATAAATAAACAAAATCTTTAAAAAAATGAAAATAAATGTACCGTGGTTTGTTTATCCACTCATCTACTGATGGACACTTGGGCTGCTTCCGAGTCTTGGCTATCGTAAACAATGCTGCAGTGAACACAGGGGTGCACACATTCTTTTGAATTAATGTTTCAGGTTTTCTCGGATAGATTTCCAGAAGTGGGATTGCTGGGTCATCAGACAATTCCACTTTTCTTTTTTGTTTTTCATCTTATTTTATTGATTTTTAGAGAGAGAGAGTATAGGAGAGAGAGAGAGTGAGACATCAATCCATTGCTCTACCCCCTGGTGCACCCACTGGGCAACTCCCACCTGTGCCCTGACTGGGGATCAACTCCTCGACCCAGGTGCGTGGGGACAACGCTCCAACCAGCTGAACTACCCAACCAGGGAAAAGCAGCTCCATTTTTAATTTTTTTGCAGTATCTCCATACTGATTTCTGCAGTGGCTGCGCCAGTCTGCATTCCCACCAGTGGTGCAAAAGGGTTCCCTTTTCTCCACACCCTCACCCGCACTTGTTGTTTGTTGATTTATTGATGGTGGCCATTCTGACAGGTGTGAGGTGATATCTCATTGTGGTTTTAGTTTGTATCTCTCTGATGGCTAGTGACATTGAGCATCTTTTCATATGTCTAATGGCCACCTCTATGTCCTCTTTGGAGAAATGTCTTTTCAGGTCCTTTGCCCCTTTTTAACTGGATTTTTTTTTTGGTGTTGAGTTATATAAGTTCTTTACAATTTTTGAATATTAACCCTTTATCAGGTATATCATTGGTGAATATGTTCTCCCATTCAGTGGGTTGTCTTTTCATTTTGTTGATGGTTTCCTTTGCTGTGCAAAAGCTTTAGTTTGGTGTAGTCTCATTGTTTACTTTTTCTTTTGTTTCCCTTGACTGAGGAGATATATTGGAAAAAATACTCCTATGAGAAATGTCCAAGATTTTACTGCCTATATTTTTTTCTAGGATTTTTATGGTTTAAAGTCTTACATTTAATTTAAGTCTTTGTTTTGTTTTGAGTTTATTGTTGTACATGGTGTAAGAAGGTGGTCTAGTTTCATTTTTTTGTACATATCTGTCCAATTTTCCCAGCATCATTTATTAAATAGACTGTTTTTACCCCATTGTATGTTTTTGCCTCCTTTGTTAAATATTAATTAGCCATAAAGATGTGTGTTTATTTCTGAGATCTCTATTCTGTTTCATTGATCTGTGTTCATTTTTATGCTAGTGCTATGCTATTTTGATTAGTATGACCTTGTAGTATAGTTTGATATCCAGTATCGTGATTCCTCCAACTTTGTTCTTCTTTCTCAAGATTGGTGTGGCTATTCAGGGTCTTCTGTGGTACCATGTAAATTTTTTGATATTTGTTTTAGTTCTGTGAAATACACCATTGGTATCTTGAGAGGAACTGCATTGAAGCTACAGATTGCTTTGGGTAGTATGGACATTTTAATGATGTTAATTCTTCCTATTTATGAATATGGTATACGCTTCCACTTATTTGTATCTTTTTCAGTTTCTTTCTTCAGTGTCTTATAATTTTGGGGGTACAGGTCTTTTATATCCTTGGTTAAACTTATTCCTGAGTATTTTATTCTTTGATGCAATTGTAAATGGGATTGGTTTCTTAGTTTCCTTTTCTGATTGTACATTATTGGTGTATAAAAAAATGCAACTGATTTTGGATATTTATTTTGTATCCTGCTACTTTACTGAATTCATTGAATAATTCTAGTCGATTTTTGGTGGAATCTTTAGGGTTCTCTGTATACACTATCATGTCATCTGCTGCAGTTTTTAAAGGTAGTTGAACCTGTTTCTCAAACGAAATCTCTTATATAAACAAGCCTATTTTTTTTACTGTTGTTCAAGTACAGTTGTCTCCACTCCTCCCCCCTTTCACCCTTGATCCTATCCCTCTTTGGCTTTGTCCATGGGTCCTTTATACTTGTTCCTTGATGACCCTTCCCCTTTTCCCCCTTTTCCCCTGGTTATCCCCTCCCCCTGCTCCCCCTGCTCCCCCCCGGTTACTGTCATTGTGTTCTTTATTTCAATGTCTCTGGTTATATTGTGCTTGCTCAAACAAGCCTATAATGCAAAGCAGATAACAACAGAGCTAGGATTAAATGTCTTAGTTTGCCACTCCCCTACTCCTGCTCCCTCCACATCCTGAGTCATCCCTGGGGAGCCCCTGGAATTCCACCAGGGGTCAGCCACCCAGGTACCAGGAGGCTGAGTCTCTAGTTGTGGTTCCTAGGTGCTCCTCCCTGAGGGGCCCCACCCATGAGTCCAGCCAGTTCAGTGTGGCCGTGGTGTGCAGGGTGGTCAGCAAGTGGGGCAGAGCCAGTTCTTCTGGGTGCTGCTGAAGACAGCTCCTGGGGTCCAGCCAGTGGTCAGCGGTGGCCCCCCTCTTTTTCAGAAAGTTCACAACCTACTTCTGTGAGAGTTCCCCGGAAAGAGGGCTCAGTCAGGACTAGAGAGTGAGTGGGTCCTGGCCTCCCAGTCACACCACAGCTAGAGGCCGTCCCTGGCTTCCCTCCCTCAGGGCAAGGCAGCCCTTCCTCCTCAGACCTCGGGGAAGGTGGGAGGAGGGGTCTGAATCGCTGTCTTCACAGCCTGGGCACCAGTCGGCATCTGGGGGTCTGAGCTGTGCAGGTCTCCCCCATTTTTATCTAGAAAAAAAAAGAAGAAAAAAGGCCCCCAGATAGAGAACATCTAAAAGCATGTATTGAGCACCTTCTTTGCGTGGTCAGCATGGGGAAGGACAGTGCTACCCACCCTCCAGCCCTCCCATTTCGGGCGAGCTGAGGCCTGCTGATGGCCTCTGCTGGAGGCCTGGGCAGTCCCCGGCCCTGGTGGTAAACTGAGCCACAGCCTGTTCCACACCTGTGGGGGTCTTTTTCCTCACCAGGGTGTAGTTTCGGTAGTAACAAGGCCCCTCTAGTTCTCCCTTCTCACTGGTCTGCTCTGAGTTTGGAATGAACATAATTTTGCATGAAAAATCACTTTGTATAAACCAACTAACTAACCTTAACCTTCACTAATGTCCAGTAGCTTTTTTAAACAATTCCATCAGACTTAATAAGCCTTTCCAAAGACAGCAAACTTTGTCTTTGGTGAAAATTAAAACGACAAATAATAACTAAATGAATCAGAACACAGTTTTTGAACAGAGCTAGCAAGTGGCTACTGGAGCAGCTACAGGAATTTGGGGGCTGCTGATGGGTTTATGTGCACAGAAGGCCCAGCCCTTTACTGTACAGGTAAGGGGGGGTCAGGTGGGAAAGCCAGCTTCGTCATAGGGTCCCCGACTGGGGGACGTTCCCCTACAGTGGGAAGGAAGCTCTTGCTACATGGGTAGGGCTGGATACCAGAGAACCTACTTTGCCGTTCCCGGTGCTGAAACACACAGAGGGACACACACAAATACACACAAACACACACAAACACACCCCCATGCATGCTTATGCATGCTCCTACAGACACACGCAGAGACACCCAGAGGAGCAAACACACGCGCACGAGGGTACACACTCCTGCACACACTGGGAAGCCTCCTAGTCCTCTTCAAGCATTCGGCCCTTGGGAACTGGGACTCCAGGCTGTGGAGTGTTAGCAAACCGGGTCTCCGTGGGGAAAACAGGCCCTGATTTACAGTGTTCCTCCATTTCCTTGATGTAAATACTCCCACCATGGCAGATTTGAAGCTCCCGACTTACGGAATTCCTGACTCTCTCTAACGGTTGGCTCTTTCTTGCTAACTCCAACAAACCACTCTCTTCAGGCCCATGCGTCTTCCATCCCAGGCCTGGCTGCTGTAGGAGTGACCTGAACAGATGGCGTGAGGAAGGGGCTCAGCCTAGAGCAGGCGAAATCTCAGGGAGGCGCCTCGTTGAGCCCTGGTGAGAGGCAGAAGGATCATCCGAACACTGACAGGCTTCAAGGCGCCCAATTAACGCCTGAGGGGAGGAGCCACAGGCCGGGAGACTGTGGTGCTATACTGAGGAATGACAAATCACAGCTACCACGGGAGGAGGGAGCTGCCTGTCACTAGAGGTATCAAAGAGGGACCCCGCAGCAGGACACGTGGAGGGATTCACACCCACCTCCTCTTACTCCCCTGCCCCCACTCCGGGCCCACACTCAGGCCTTTTGCCCCAATGCCACCACAGAGACCTGAAGGCCTGGGTTGTCCTCACTCCCCCTTGTGGAACTGGGAAGCCCAGTTCTCACTGGCGGGAGACCAGGTGGCCTGGGCCTGGCCTCCTGTGACAGCAGGGACTGCTCTACACTTTCAGTGGGCTTGGCTGAGAGCCAGGCCCTCTCCTGTTTTCTGGCTTGTTCATGCCCTTGGGAGGGCCTGGTGGGAGGGGAGTGGGCGTCCCCACGGCGCAGCAGCCTGGCTCTGCCTGTGCTCGCTTCCCTGCGGGCCCACGCTCCCAGGAGTGGCCTCCCAGGTGATCCAAGGGGCCTGATCATCTTCCTTTGCCCCGGGAGGTGAGCTTCCAGCTGAGAGACCCCCAAAGGTATGGGTGCGTAGGTCTTGATCAGTACAGAAGTGTGTACATATTAAGGAAACATAATTTAAAAGAACAGGGAACTAACAACTTTCATCTTACCGAGCACTTATTTTACCAAATAAGGCCGAACAGTGCTGTAGTTATGAACACAGACCCTGGAGCGAGACTAGCAGGGCTCCTGAGCCTGCTTCTTCCCACGACCAGCTGCACGACTTGGGGCAAGTTCTTAATCTCCCTGGACCTCAGCGTCCTCGACTATAACGTGGACATGACACAGGACCTACCTGACAAAGTCATGCTGGGAACGGAATGAGCTGATACATGTGAAGCACTGATAACAGCACCCGGCACAAAGCAAGTGCAAATTTCCATTATTAGTATTGTTCTTCGTGTTATTGTCCAACAACCCATTCGATGTCAAGTACGCTGCTAAGCAAATTTGGGGGTTTATTCCATTTACTCCTCACAACCACACCACTAGGCTGGTGTGTTACTGCCCGTCGCTCGCAGCTGGGGAGTCCGAAGGGCAGAGAGGCTGAGGAACTTGCCCGAGGCCCCTCAGGGGTAGCAGCAGAGCCCCACTTCCGCCTCCTAATCCCGGGGGCACCTCGGTGAAGGTCCTAACAGCAACCTCAGCCATGGGCAGGCACAGTCGTCTTTGTCCACAAACAGATCTACAGAACTGGCGCCATAGAGACACCCACCCACCGCTGGAATCTACAGTAAGCAGCAATGAGAGGGCTGGCTCTAGGTCACCCCATGGTGGCCACACGGCCAAGATGAAGCCAGAACCAATGGCGGGAAGGTCAGGAAAGGGCCTGCCTTGTTTTGCACCCCATGTGCCTCACCTGTCGCCCCTGTGCAAACTGAAAGGACCCTTTGCCACTTGATAAAACAGGCAGGGGAATGTTTGGAGTGGGAACCTGTCCCTGCAGGGGGATAGGCGAGAGGTCACACGAGCCTGTTGACTGTGGGACATGCTGCCTTGCCTCCCAGGAGCTGTGGGGTGTGCCCTTGGCCTTCCAGTGTCTATGCCCAGACCCCCACCAGATGGAGGCCTCCCTCTGCCTCTGTGACTGGTCCCACCTGGAGTGCCAGGAAGCAGCGGGGCGAGGGGATCCCCCGACCAAGGTCTCCAGGGGTGAGGAGCAGGCCAAGACCTTGCCCGAGGGAGGTGGTGGAAGTAGGACTGTGCTCTAAGCTCTGGTACCTGTTCCATGGGGCCACTAGGCCTCCCATACAGAACATAAATTTGATAAGAATTTCAAGATAGTGACCACAAAGCATTAAATCCTTAGCCCAGGGCCCTCCTGAGCATGGGCCGCCACACCCAGGCCGCAGCCCTCCGGTCACCAACCGGGGCCACGGATCTGCACCCAAATGCCTCCTCCTCACCAGGCCCCTGCATGGACACTGCCCCCTGGCTAGTTAGCAGAGTCCCCTTCACCTCCGAGAGGAAGCCCTCTCCACTGGCCCTCGGACGAGCACTGGCTTCCTCCAGCCTCATCTGTCACCCCCTGCCCCATGCCCTGTGCCCCAGCTGTGCTGATCTACTTATACTCTGCCGCTCCTTTTCGCCACTTCTGCTCTGTATGTGCTGCCATTCGCCGCAAGCTCTCCCCCAGTGCCACCTGTAAGCTCCTGTTTAACTTCGATGAGTTCATCCAGCTTGTCGCCGCCTTATGAGGTCTTTCCTAAACTCCAGGAATGGGAAAAGAAGGTTTCTTTTCTTTCCTCTCACTGTACCTTATTCTGTGATAACCTATTATAACACTTACTACATTTTTTTCACTTATTTGTTCAGTAGATTTTTATTGAGCATCTATTATGTTCTGTTACAGCCCGGCTGACACTTTGTTAATCTGACTCTCTCCCTTGAGTCAGGCTCCTGCAGGTCATTGCCTGGTTCTTTTCATGTTTATATCTTAAGGCCTAGAAGCAACTAATAAATATTTGTGGAAGGAAGAAAGGAAGGAAGGAAGGAAGGGTAGGTGGGTTTTCCTGAGGCCACTCCCCAGGCCCATTATCTACTGATGTTTGAAATCAACACTTTTAGCGCACATCTGCTCACAAAGCCCTGGAGGCATGAAGTAGCAGCCTGCTGAGAGCGAGGGGGCAGGGGGAGGCCTCAGGGGAAGGAAAGGTGGGCAGGGGCCGGATCGTGAAGGGCCTAGAATGCCCTGGTAAGTTCCACACTTTACTCTGTAGGCAATGGGGGGTCAGTGAAGATTCCAGGCAGTCGAGTGACTCCATTCCATCTTAGTGAGGTCACTGTGACTGCTGACCCAGGACGGACTTGGGGGTGTGGGGTGGCGGCAGTGAGACAGTGGAATTCACCCTGACGCTGACATAGGTGGGAGAATTGTTTGGTCTCAGAAAGGTTAGCTCCCAGAGCACCAGGGCTTTATGGTGGGGACATTGCAGACCCAGGAGAGTTTGTTCTTTACCAGCTGCCCCCTGCCCTGTCCCCACCAACTGGGAATGTGTCCTTTCCAAGCCAACAAGGACCAGAGGTCATCTCTCTGCATTG
>PVKM010039087.1:0-13924 GCA_004027735.1 Carollia perspicillata | reverse complement strand
TTCTTACAGTGAATTATAACATGAAGAGAAGCATTTACAAGGAAAATAAATCTGTTTTCAAATTTTCTTTCAAAGAATCTCACCTGAGATTGTATGGGAATAAATGTCAACAAGGCTATTATTCACTGAATTTAATAAGGTGCTAAAAGCAGGTGCTACATATTCAAATTTGTCAGGACTCTGGCGGTGACTGATAAAACTCAATTAACTGAATCCAAGAAAGAAATGAAACTGCACAGCCAGCAAAGGGCAGAAGCTGGCTTTGGGAACTTAGGACCTGTCCCTCACCCCAATCACCCATAATTGTTTTTTATCTCTCCACATCACCCTGCATGCATGCACTTTTGATGCAGATCAGCTTTTTCCATATGGCAGAAACATGGTTGGCAGTTCCTGAGTTTCATTCCTTTGAGTCTGAGCCACTAGAAACAGTTTGCCCTTATATTGTCTCTAACCTTGGGTGGCCTTGGCCTCATCCCTAACTCAAGGGGTAGACCTTGCTTGGTTTAAGTCAGTTAGCTGCTCTTATCTCACCCTTCTACCCCTTCCTAGTCCTTCCTCTAGGCTACAGGCATTTCAACAAACCAAAGCAAATTAGATGAGAGATAAGCAAGTGAAGGAAGCTAGAATGTTCCATGTAAGTAATAGAGTTGGATATATTAGTATGAACCCATGTTTAGCTTAACATAACTAGAGATGGTTACACATAGAAATATTTATAAATACATATACATACACAGGTTAGTATAAACATATATGTTTTGCTCTATCGCTTGTGAAGAACTAAAAATTAAAAGTACAGATCAACAGCACCAAGCATGCTGAGTGCCCAGATCTTGGTTTTTAATACCATTTTCAACAAGAGTAATCAAGATTCCTTGAAGATATGTCTGAATCTAGGACTGTGGCAGAAAATATCCAAGATGAGCCTGGAGCATCCTGTAGCCAGATAGTAAGAAAGTGCTCAAAAACAAAAATGAAAACAAAAACCAAAAACACATTGTTGGGGGAATGTAAAAGGAACACAGATACCAACTGAAAGAGCTCCTAATGGCCAAAACTGAAACAATTTCAGCAACAAAATAAAGTCATACTGGATTGTCACTCAAAGTATAAAATAAATATTTGTAGGTTCATACTGATATAAGACTGAAAAAAATAAATGAGAGAGAAGAATCAAATCTCTCATACAGAAGAATTTCACATAATTTATGCAGATACTCCATTCTCAAGGAAGAGTGCATAACTCCCTCTTCCTCATGTGTGGGCTGTGCGCAGTGACTGCCTTCCAAAGTGTATGATATCAAGTGGTGGGGTGGGGAAGAGTAACTTCACAGTGGAGAACTCTGACACTATCTCAGGTAGGTAACTAAGGCTACTATTAACAGTTATAAATCATGTTGACAGCATATACACTTGATATGATGTGTGTAATAATTCATAATTCATAATACCAATAATTCATAACCCCAGTATTATCATGAACAAAACACCTAACACAGTCCAGTGGTGGAATTCCTAAAAATATCTGATAACTGCACTTCAAAACTCTCAAGGTTATGAAAAACAAGGAAACTTTGAGAAATGGTTACAGGCAAGAGGAGCCTAAGGAAACAATACAACTATGGTAAATATAATGTGGTATCCTGCTTGGGATCACAGCACAGAACATTAGGTAAAAATGAAAGAAATCTGAATAAATTAACATTAATAATAATACATTATATTTGTTAATTAATTGCACCAAATATATCATACTAGTGAAGGTTTTAATAACAGAGGAAAATTGGTGCAGGGTATAGGAAAACTCCTTTGTATTGCTTTCTCAACTTTTCTATAAATCTTAAGTTGTTCTAAAAATTAAAATCTATTAAAAGGAAAAATTCCCTCTCTTTTAATAATGTCACTATTAAAGATCCTCACTATTCTCCTAAAAGGTGTGAGATTGTTTAGAATATTGTTAAATAACATGTAATTTAATCATATAAGTGAAGTGTCAGCATAGGGCTGGCACAAGGTAGATGCTGCATTCATTCATTAGTTCATTCAACAAATATTTACAATATGAGATCATATCCATTTTAGGTGTTAGCAGTACATGAAGTGTACACAGAGGAGGAGGGAGAAGCAAATAAAATACAATATTCATATAATAATGAGTATTATAAAAATATATACTAAACAGGGCCCTGGCTGGTGTAGCTCAGTGGATTGAGCACAGGCCTGCAAACCAAAGCATCGCTGGTTTGATTCCCAGTCAGGGCACATGCCTGGGTTGCAGGCCATATTCCCAGTATGGGGTGTGCTAGAGGCAACCACACATTGATGTTTACTCCCTCTCTCACCCCCTCCCTTTTCCATCTCTCTAAAATAAATAAATAAAATCTTTAAATAAATAAATATATATATATATATATATATATATATATATATATATATATATATATATATACACTAAACAGTGTAAGAGGGTAGAAAATAGTAGGGAAGATTCTGTTTCTCCAAGGCAGCTGAGAAGACCCCTCTGAGGAGATTACCTGAAAGCACAAATCTGTAGAGGAAGCTAGTGATACAAAGATGTGAGCAATGTACATTCCAGCACAGGAAACAAAAGTGCTGAGGTAGGAATGAGCTCAGTGTGTCTGAAGTCCAGTGTAGCTGAGCTGGAGTGAGTGAAGTGGGGAGTGGTTGGAGAGAAGGTCAGAGACTAAATGGGGTTGAGATTAGGCAAAAGCTTTAAGGCTACACTAAGAAACTGAATTTTGTTCTCAAGGTGATAGGGTCTGTCACTATGGTAGGTGTATCCAACCTTTTTGCGTCTCTGGGCCACAAGGGAAGAAGAGCTACCTTGGGCCACACATTAAATACATCGTGACATGTAAATACAAAAAAAAAACTCATAATATTTTAAGTAAATTTACAATTTTGTGTTGGGCTGCATTCATAGCCATCCTGAGCCACATGCAGCCTGTGGGCCACAGGTTGGACAGCCCTGCTAGGGCTTTAACCAGGAAAGTGCTACTCTACATATTTAAGATTATTCCAGCAGCTGCATGTAAAATGGACTGTAGAGGGCACTAGAGGGAAAACATGCAATCCAGATAGTAGGCTACTGCAAACATCCAGAAGTGAAATGTTGTTGTTTAGAAGACTGGTGGTACCATGGAAGTGGTAGAAATTATGAAAGTGGGAATATATTTTGAGATAGAACCAATTAGGGCTTACTGTTTGAGTATGTGTAGAGGTTGAAAGTTGCAGAGGGTGGGAGGAACTTATGGGCTAATCAACAAAAATTAATCTGAATAGAATCAACACTTACAGGACATAATATCAAAGCTGGTATCCAAGAGCTAGAGAACTGTGTACTCTGGTCCCATCAGCAAATTATGGGATGGCCACAAACTTAGCATTTTCCTATATAACATTATCCCTCTTTAGTGAAAGCTGTATTCAGCCTAGAACCTTGAGAAGACTTAGATACCAAATGGAACGGCAGGAGATGGTGTCTCTTGATGAGCAAGTATGTATGCTTCCTTTCATTGGCGTAGCTGGGGAGGCTGCCAAGTATAACATGTTTCTGTCTTCCTTCCTTCCCTCCTCCCACAAAAACTCTGGGAAGGTAGCAGCTTCACTGATTATTGTAGAATGAGTGCTTGGCCCAGAATATATGTGTGATAAACATGTGCTGAATGACAGAATAAAATGGCACAGAAGCACCGCAGCGCAAATAGGTGGCCTAAGTCTCCCTTAGAGCCATATTTTAAGAGGAAATAGCACTATCTAGCCCAACACAGAAGAAAAACAATAAAAGTGCAGAAAAGGGTTGAGGCTGGATAATCAATCAGAGTTCTAGACCCAAATGACAAACAGTGATTTTGCAAGAGATGCACAAAGGGCTGAACAACAGTCTTTGTTGGAATATTTTGCAGCTACACTTGATATCATCACAAAATCACCAAATGTTGGAGCTGGAAGAGATCTTCGAAAACTTTGGATCCATTCACTCATTTTACAGAAGAAATTAAGACAAAATGTCTTAGGACTAGAACCCAGTTCTCTGGACTCCAGATGCTACATTTTTTTTTTATATGGAAGGGCTTGGCAGTTACAGTAAAACTTCCTTTCCTGTATGTAGGTTCAAAGAGGAGTTTTCAGAAGTAGGAGTTTTGGATAGACCTCTAAAGTCTAAAGTTTATTCCCAAGTTAAATTCACCTTTTAAAATTTGGCTCATGAAAAATAAATCATCTCTCTTGATTAACTTTTCCTTTTATCTTTCAGTGACAATGAGGCAGCCCACTATTCTTATCTTTTTCACACAGCTTCCAGGAAGCTTAGAACTAAATTGAACACTCAATCCTCAAAATAATAGTGGGCTCAGTTTTTCACAAACAGTATTTATTTCCCCCTTCTTTATATCTTTTCATTTTTTATAGCCATTTCAATAGCATTATTGTATATGTGTCTTTTACTGTATGTCAGGGGTGTCAAACTCATTTTCACTGGGGGCCACATCAGCCTCGTGGCTGCCCTTCAAAAGGCCAAATGTAATTTCAAGTTAACAGTTAAAGAGTAGTTACATTTATACAGTCCTAAAATTATTTCACCCTTTGAAGGCAACCACAAGGCTGATGTGGCCCCCACTGAAAATGAGTTTGACACCCCTGCTGTAAGTCATCACAAATTCTTTTTGGAAGTCAGCCAGGTATAAGTCATCAATAAACCCAAATAGAAAGAATTCATTTCTCTCATACACTAGAACTGCTTTCAGATTCCAGCCTTGGCCTAAAAGATCAGATCTTACCTCCTGGCTTTATATTTATGGAGAAGAAAGGCCACCACAGGATAGACTGCATACAAATAACTAATTACAAAATTGTAGGCTCTGCCTGCTAACTTAGACAAGTCCCTGGAAACTTCTCCAAAATTAAAACAAGATGTGGAAGAAAAGTGCTGTTTCCCGTGTTGACGTGGCAGACCTTCACTGACAGCATTACCCTAGGGGAGGAAAAGCAGTCCTGTCCATGGTTGGTTGGTCAGCAGGTGGTAAACTGTGTCACATCCAACTCCAAATTTCTGCTGAAGACTCCCCCAGGCCTGAGAAATGAGATCCCTGTAGCCTTCATCTCTTCTGGATTCTAGCCATGTAAAGAGACTAAAGCACTCATTTACCGAAAACAGGAGGCTTTCTTTTCCCTCCCTAAAATAAAATTCCTCCTAAACCACAAAAATTTAACCCAGGCAGGATTAGAAATGCATTAAAGGAGTCCATACAGAGATCTTTCCTTCTGCCCCTTTACTGCTTCAGAATCTTCTGTCTCCATTTCTGTCTAGGTAGTAAAAGAAACATTAATAAATCCCAGAAAATGTCAACTTCTCCAGAGGGCACTAGACTTTTATGTTTATGCATTTGAGCTTGAGACGTCCTGTGGCTCTTTTATTTTTCACTCTTCCCTTTTTAAATTTTGTTCTTTATTCCTATGACATTGGCCACAATTTTCATGATTACCTAAGAGATAGGTTCAAAAAAAAAAAAAAACAGCTTCCAGGATTGCTGCTGCTTATGGAAATAGTCCTTCCCTAAATTATCCATTTAGATTCTGTTCATGATCTCTTCCTACTCAGAGCCAGTTTCTTCAGATAGAGACAAGAAAATACTGTACCAGCATTCCCAACACCTTAAAGAATGAGACAGTTGCAAAAATCTATGCTGTTTCTTTAGAAAAATCCCAGAAAAATCATAAAATGCAAGCAAGACTAGTGTATGACATCAGCATAGCATGTAAGAAAGAGCTCACCTTGGGCCCAGGCTGCTGCTGGGTCTTTATTCTTATCTACCACACGTTATCTATTAACCTTGGGCAAAACACTAAATTTTGTGTGTTACTTTCTTCACTTGTAAAATGGCAATAATAGTGCTTACTTCACAGAGCCTGCTCTCAAACTTTGTTGTGCATTAAAAACAATGGGAGGGCTTGCTAAAACACAGATTACTGATCCACTCCCATGGTTCTGATATAGTGGGTCCAGGATGATGCCAGAGAATCTGCCTTTCTAAGAATGCCTTAGGTGACACTGGTGCTGCTGGTTAAAGGTCACACTTTTTAAAAAAGACTTTGTGGATTTATTTTTAGAGAGAGGGGAAGGGAGGGAGACATTGATGTAAAAGAGAAACATGGATGGGTTGCCTCTCCTATGCTCCCCACCTGAGGACTGAACTGCAACCTGGGCATGTGTCCTGACTGGAAATGTAACTGGCAACCTTTCACTTTGCCTGATGGTGCCCAAGGCCACACTTTGAGAACCACTATCATAGGGTTATTGTGGAGATGAAGTAGTTAATATATATAAACTGTTAGCAATGACTGTTTTTATATCTTTGCTCTTAGCACTGTGACTGGTTAGCTATGTTAAACAGTGTCAGTTATTATCTTACAGGTTGTCTCATCAATTACAAATCATAGTAAACTTGTAGTTGAACTGTAATCCACTATAAGAAACTTCAGTATACAGAAAGGAAAAACCCTATTAAGTTCCTAACAGAAATATCCTTTTTTTAAAAGCATATACATTCATAAGGGGCTGCAAGTGGTTCTAAATCCTTAAAAACGCTTCTATAGATCACTGGGGGATTTTTGCTCCCAAATTTGTCAGCACCCATCTGTACAGTTATTGAGGTAGAAAAGCTGATAAAGCTACTTCGTGAGATTTTGTTTCTTTTCTCTTAGTTACAGTAAAAGCACCAACACACATTTAGTAATTATAGTCAAAAAGAATTCTTTAACTCATTTCAAGTAATTAAGGAGCCCAGCAAACGTCAACCCTGCAAAGGCAATTAGAAACATCCACAGCTTGGAAAGGGAAGAGTAAACACTGCAGCTACAAGAGAAGGGGTCAATGCAAAGCTCTCCACAACAAAGGAAATAAAGGCAATCCCTAATCTAGGGCCCACCCAGCAACCCTAAAGCCACAGATAATGCTCTCTGATGAAAAACCGAGGCATGTTAAGCTTTGCTTAGACTTAGAGAAAGAGAATATTAAACATATTGTCAAAGGTTAAGATGTTTTCTCTGTAGGACTCTGACTCGAGTCTTGACTAGAATGTGGCACCGGGAAACCCCCACTGTGTCCTTTTCGGCCACGCATCACTCGTTCCAAGGAGAAAACTTTTAATAAACTTAGGTCGAGTGCTTCTTTCTTCTAAGCACAAAGTGATTCCAGGCTCAATTAAAGGCAGCCAGTTTTTGGTAAACATCTAACTTTTTCAACTAAATTAGATCTACGACTCTGATCTAAAAATTCTCCAGTGAAACATGAGAATTAAATAAAACATTCTTGCATCGTGATGGCTCTTGAAAAATTAAACAAAGGGCACATGTTTACAAGAACGCAAAAATAAGCCTTGCCTTGACAGTTAAAGAAAATATGTAGTATACAAACCACTTCTCCTGACACTAATTTGGAAAATGTAGTACCTGATTATCAGCACTAGCCGTCAAGTGCACTCCACGAAGGTGGTTCTTCATTTCTGGCAGGTTAAGAAATAGAAATGGGCAGCTCTCTGGTGAGCTTGAACTCTGTCCCTCCAGCCCAAAGCCTCCTTAGGACTTGACACGGGTGGAGGGGGTGAGACACGGGTTCCCAGGCGGGACTCTGAGATGCCACGACTCACCTCGCCAACTTTTCCAGTCTCGCTGCGCCCCGGCTGCTGGCTCTGGGGCGCGGACGCAGCTGCCGGTGCCTCTTAGCGCTTTGCCCCGCGCCGGCGAAGGTTCCTTTGCTAAGGTAGAGCGCTGCGGCTGGAGAGGGAGGGCGCTGCGAGGCAGACACCGGACGCACCTGAGGCGCTGGGGGGTCTGTGCGGCCACTGCGCAGGGTCAGCAGCGCGAGCAGCAGCGCCGACAGTGCGAGCAGAAGCAGCACAGCCGTCCTGCTGCGGAGCTTCATGGTGTGGCTCGGCAGTGGCAGCCCCTGGCCAGCCGGCCCCTCTATGCATCGCGGCGCTCTGGGCAAAGGTGGCTGGCCCGAGGCAGCAAAGTGCAACGGCCGCCTCCTCCGCCCGCCTGACCGGGACTGAGGTTTGGGCCCGGGAAGCAGGCGACAGCGACAGCGGGGGCGGTGGTTGTGGGAGAGGAGGAGGCGGGAGCTGGGCTGAAGGAGGGGCGGCCCGAGCCTACCGTACTGTGTGGAGTAGCTGCTCGTCCGCCCATCCTCCAGCCTCCACGAGGTCCAGTTGCAGGTAGCGCAGCCTCAAAACCTCTCACTTCCTCATTTACTCACTCAAGTACTCTGCGTTCATTCAGTCAGTCATTCACTCATTCATTCACATCCTCTCATCCCATTCCATTCCCTTGTTTACTTCCTTACCACTCGCATACGCTTACCCTACCATTGCCACCCACTCTTCCATCTGATTCCCTAATTGTTCCATGCATTTTCCCTGTTTAGTTTTATCCATCTATCCAACCCCTCCTGTACCTGTCCGTACAGTCAATCAGACAGCAGCATCTCTATCCTGTATGTCCAGTGCCAGGTCTGACATTTGATGGATAGCTGTTGGATAAAATTAATTTAGATCCATGTAACCTAAAGAATCTATAAAATGAATTTCAAAGTTTGGTTTTGAAATCTCACTTTGCTGCTTACTGGCTTGGTGATGCTGAACAAGTTGCACAATTTTCCTGAGTCTTAATTTCCATACATGCAAAATGGAATGATTATACTGCTCTCCACAGAGGCATTTTGTAGTCATTACATTTTTTTTAAAAAGTATTGTTGTTCAGTTACAGTTGTCCCACCCTTTTACACATTGCTCACCCCTACCCTGCCCCCTCCACACTCCCACAGGCAATAATACCCTCACATTGTTTGTGTCTGTGAGTCCTCTAATTCTTGCTCCTTTGTTTGCCACTTCTCCTTCCTTTCCTCTTTATCCCCCTTCACCCTCCCTTCTGGTCATTGTCAGTTTGTTCATTTCCAAGTCTCTGGTTGTATTGAGCTCATTTGTTTGTTTTGTTGATTAGATTCCACTTATAGGTGATCTCATATCATATGTCCTTCACCACCTGGTTTATTTTACTAAGCATAATGCTCTTCAGTTTCATCCATGCTGTCCAGAAGGGCAGGAGTTCTTTCCTTCTGTTGTGTAGTATTCCATTGTATAAATGTACCACAGTTTTTATTTGTTTATTTATGTATTTTTTATCTTTTTATTGTTGCTGGAGTACAGTTGTCTCCATTTTCCCACCACCACTTTCCCCACCTCCCACCCTCAATCCTATCCCCGTTGGCTTTGTCCATGAGACCTTTATACATGTTCCTTGATGACCCTTTACTTTCTTTCCCCTGTTATCTCTCTCCCCTCTCCCCTCTGGTTACTGTCAGTTTGTTCTTTATTTCAAAGTCTCTGGTTATATTTTGCTTGCTTGTTTTGTTGGTTAGGTTCCACTTATAGGTGAGATCATATGGTATTTGTCTTTCACCACCTGGCTTACTTCACTTAGCATAACGCTCTGCAGTTTCAACCATGATGTCCCAAAGGATAGGAGCTCCTTCTTTCTTTCTGCTGTATAGTATTCCATTGTGTGAATGTACCATAGTTTTTTGATCCATTCATTTACTGATGGGCACTTAGGTTGCTTACAGCACTTGGCTATTTTAAATTGTGCTGCTATGAACACTGGGATACATAGGTTCCTTTGGATTGGTGTTTCAGGGCTCTTAGGGTACAATCCCAGCAGTGGAATTGCCGAATCAAAAGGCAGTCCCATTTTTAGTTTTCTGAGGAAATTCCATACTGTTTTCCACTGTGGCTGCACCAGTCTGCATTCCCACCAACTGTGTACTAGGGTTCCCTTTTCTCCACAACCTCACCATGCATTAAATTAAATAATGCATTCAAAGGAAGTAGCACAGTGGCTGGCTATAGGTGTCCAATGAAACCAAGTTCACTCATGGTTGTTGGCAAGATCTGGTTTCTTTCAGGTCATTGGACTGAGAGTCTCTCTTGCTTGCTGGCTGTTGGCCAGAGGCCAGTGTCAGGTTCTCTGCTAGGTGTTGTTTCTATCAAAGTAGCCATATAAGAGGAGCCAAGGAGAGAATGCTAGTAAGGCTGACGTAACACTTTTTTGTAGCCTTTTTCAGAATTGACATCCTATCACTTTGTTAGAAGTCATCATTAAATCTAGCCCACACTCAAGGGGAGAGAATTACAAAGGGGCTTGAATCCCAGGAAACAGGATTATTGGGAGCCAGTTATTTATTTGTTTGTTTGTTTGTTTGTTTGTTTGTTTATATTGTTGTTCTGTTACGGTTGTCCCAATACCCCACCTCACTGTTGCACTCCCCTGTCCCACCTACCCCTCGTCTTCCCCAACTCCCCTCCCATAGTCAAATCCCCACCCTGTTGTTCATGTCCATAGGACACTCATACTTGTTCTTTACCTAGACCTTCCCCTTCTTTCCTGCCTAATCCCCCTCCCCCTTCCCCTCTGGTCATCCTCAGTTTGTTTCTTGTTTCTGTGCCTCTGATTCTATTTTGCTCATTTGTTTTGTTGATTAGGTTCCACTTATAGGTGAGATCATATGGTATTTGTGCTGCCCAGCTTATTTCACTTAGCATAATACTCTCCAGTTTCATCCATGCTATCTCAAAAGGTAGGTGTTCCTTCTTTCTTTCTTCTGTGTAGTATTCCATTGTATAAATAAACCACAGTTTTTTGATCCACTCATTTACTGATGGGCACTTAGGCTGTTTTTATCACTTGGCTATTGTAAATAGTGCCCCTATGAACATAGGGGTGCGTAAGTTGTTTCAATTGGTGACTCAGGATTCTTAGGGTATATTCTCAGCAGTGTAATTGCAGGGGGAAAAGGCAGTTCTGTTTTTAGTTTTTTGAGGAAATTTCATACTGTTTTCCACAGTGGCTGCACCAGTCTGCATTCCCACCAACATTGCACTGGGGTTCCCTTTTCTCCACAGCCTCACCAGCACTTGTTGTTTGTTGATTTGTTAATGATAGGCATTCTGACTTGTGTGAGGTGGTATCTCATTGTGGTTTTAATCTGTAGCTCTGATAGCTAGTGATGTTGAACATCCTTTCATATGGCCCATAATCCCTCTGTATGTCCTCCTTGGAGAAGTGTCTGTTCAAGTCCTTTGCCCAATTTCAAATTGGATTGTCTTCCTGGCATTGAGTTCTATGAGCTCTTTACATATTTTGGAGATCAAACCTTTGTCTGAGGTATCATTGTTAAATATATTTTTCTATACGGTTGATTCCCTTTTCATTTTGATGTGTTCTTTAGCCATGGAGAAGGTTTTCAATTTGATGTACTCCCCTTTGTTTATTCTTTCCTTTATTTCTTTAAAAGGTTGCCTCTTCTACCTTGCATATCCAAAGGATTATCAAGTTCTCTCAACTCCATGTCCAAACTTAACTGGCATCTATGCACTTCTCTCCCAAATTGTCAGCAGTGATTGCTTGACAAAGCCAAACCTTGCTCACTTCTAATGGCCTCATTTCCATTGTATTTCATATAAATTTTACCCACTCCTTTGTTTGTTCTGAATTGTATGATGTGGCTGTTTTATGACCTAGAAATAACAGCAGTTACCTTCTAATTGATCCCCTTGCTTCTTCCGGAGCCTTCTTTTAACTCTTAAACTAGAATGATTTTTAAAAACATAAGTAAAGATTTTATTTCTTTATTTTTAGACAGAGGGAAAGGGAGGGAGAAAGAGAGGGAGAGAAAAATCAATGTGCGGTTACCTTGCACACACCTCGCATAGGGGAACCTGGCCCACAACCAGGGCATGTGCCCCAACCTAGGAACTGAACCAGCGACCCTTTGGCTCACAGGCTGGTGCTCAGTCCATGGAGCCATACCAGCCAGCAGCCAGGACTTTTCAATGGGTCTTCATGGCTCTTTAAATCAAGTCTGAATTCCTTACCACAGCCTCTAAATCCAGCATGATCTTGCCGTCACTACAGTTAAACCTGCATTTATCTTGGGGCTTATTCCAGCTCCACTGGCCCCTCCTCAGGGCCTTTATCATTTATGGTTCTTGCTTGCCTCAGGGCCTTTGCACTTAAGGTTCCTTTTCCCTGAATCAAGGATCTGGAAGATACATTATGCTTTAGATCTAAGCTTAAAGCTACCTACTTAAAAAGGTCTTTTGTAGCCACCCACTTTAAATAGATATTGTTCCTCCCATTACTCTCTATTATTTGCCCATTTTGTTTCCTATATAACACTTACTCCAGGCTGTGTTTGTATCTGTACACACAGATACATGTATAGACATATACATTCATATATATGTACATATATATTTTTAATTAGAATAACATAGATAGCAAGTTATACAATCCCTTTTTAAAAAATATATCTTACTGATTATGCTATTACAGCTGTCTTCTCCTCTTTATTCCCCTCCACCCTGTACCCTCCCTCCCACCCTCATTCCCCCACCTTATTTCATGTCCATGGGTCATACATATAGGTTCTTTGGTTCTTCCATTTCCCATACTGTTCTTAACTTCCCCCTGTCTATTTTGTACCTACCATTTATGCTTCTTATTCCCTATACCTTTTCCCCCATTCTCCCCTGCCCCCCTCCCTACTGATAGCCCTCCAGGTGATCTCCATTTCTGTGATTCTGACCTTATTCTAGTTGTTTGAACAGTAAGTTTTTCTTTTCTTTTCTTTTCTTTTTTTGGTTTGGTTGTTGATAGTTATGAGTTTGTGCTCATTTTACTGTTCATATTTTTGATCTTCTTTTTCTTAGATACGTCCCTTTAACATTTCATATAATAAGGGCTTGATGATGATGAACTGCTTTAACTTGACCTTATCTGGGAAGCACTTCATCTGCCCTTCCACACATAAATTTCACAAGGAAATAGTGACTTTAAATAACACATTAGAGTAGATGGACTTAATAAGTTTAGGACTCAAAAGCAGCACAATATACTTTCAAGGGCATATAGAACATTTTCAGTCTTCCAACCAAGATGGAGGCATAGGTGGAAATACTGTGCCTCCTTGCACAATCAAGATTAAGGACAACAAAGATTTTCAAACAATAACACAACCAGAACACAGAAAATTGAACTACAAAACTAGACCGGTTAGAGGGGCTGAGTCGGCAGAGAGGGAACACGGCAGGAAAAGGCAGTGGCTGGCAGACCTGGGAGCACCGGGGAGCATAGGTGGCTCTGAGCTTGCAGACCCCAGACACAGTTGGCCGACTGTGGACACACATTCACATGCAGATAACCTAAGCAAGAGTGGGCAATGAGACAGACTGCACAGTTCAGGGCCCCAGTGACAGGAAATAAAGCCTAAAAACACTGACTGAAAAGGTGCCGGGAGACACTCCCAGCAACACAGGAGAGGTTGTTGGGGAGACCCGCAGGGTCCTGGAGCATGCATAGGCCCACCCACCTGGGAACCAGCACCAGGGGGACCCAGTTTGCTTGTGGGAGGCAGCAGAGGGGACACAAATCCGAGAAAGCCTGGGACAGGTGCCATTGTTCCGTCTCTGACCCCGCCCCTACAGACAGCATCACAACCCAGAGACTGGGTTGACCCACCCTGGTAAACACCTAAGGCTACACCAACCATACATAACAGGCATGACCTGACCAAAAATGACTCAAACAGAACAGCTCAAAGCCCAGAGCCAATACTTTTAAGTGACCAAGAGATAGCCAACCTATCAGATGCGCAGTTCAAAACACTGGTGATCAGGA
This sequence comes from Carollia perspicillata, assembly GCA_004027735.1. Classification (NCBI taxonomy): domain Eukaryota; kingdom Metazoa; phylum Chordata; class Mammalia; order Chiroptera; family Phyllostomidae; genus Carollia; species Carollia perspicillata. The sequence continues at coordinate 169 of PVKM010039087.1, read as the reverse complement.
TGCTCACAGAATTGGTTGATTTTGGTCGCAAATTAGATGAAAAAATGAAGGTGATGATAAGTCAAATGAAGGAAAAGGCACAGGAAACCAATAGTAATGGGAAGAAAATTGGGACTCAAATCAATGGAATGGACCAGAAGGAAGAAAGATACAACCAAACAGAAAAGAA
>PVKM010039086.1:0-13890 GCA_004027735.1 Carollia perspicillata | reverse complement strand
AGATCAGTGCTTCCTCTATGGCTTAATAGCATTTCACTGAAGCACTGGTTTCAATCCAATGCTTCTTGGAGAAGCCAAAGGCCTGGCTGTGCTGCTCCGGGGTCTCACTGTCCACCAAGGCCCCGAGCTGCCGGGACGAGCTGCCAGTGACTTGTGCCCCTTGTACACGGCAGGTGGACCACTGTGCTCGATGCAGCCACCCTTGAAGGCAGCTCCTGATTGTCCTTGGCTCCTGGGACCCCCTGCTCCCAGGAGGCTTGCCAGAGGCTGCCAAGGTCATGGGACAGAGGCGAGGTGTCTTCCCTGAAGTTCCGCTTCTTCAGACAGCGAGCATTTTAAACCACAATGTTATATTAAAGTAGTTTTCGGTCATATCCCTGGCTCCAAGCAAAAGTCACATGAATTCTTCAAGATGCACTGGAAATTTGAAAGCAGAGTTGTCAAAACTACTGGCCAAGGGCCAAATCCCAGCCTTCCCCTCATCTCAGAAATAAACTTTCACTGGCACGCAGCAGCGGACTCATCCAGGCAGGTCCCGCTGCCCCTATGCTGCTGTGGGGAGTGGCTGGGATCCGACCAGGACTGCTGTGAATTAAAGCAGTCACTACCTGGGGCTAATGATGTATTTGCTCTCAGGCTCTGGTCCTACTCTTGCCCAGAGCTACAGCCCCAGCCCTCCAGGGTTTGTAGTTCCATCCGGTGCCTCGTACCCTTGCAAGTCCATGTGAAGGGAGCACAGGACACAGCATGAGGACCAGCTTTGAAGTCAGAAGCATCTGTGTTGCCATCCTGGCTTTTATACACCTGGCACAGCGCCTGCCTTGCCCTGAACTTGGCTTCCTCGATTTTAAACCTCCCAAACACTCCCCATGTCACAGTCCCTGGCAAGAGGTGGCCCCAGGAGACAAGCTTCCCTTTGCCCCCTTCAGCTCCTCCCAGGCCCTGCAACTGGGCAGCCCTTTCCATCAGGAGATCAAACCATTTGGCATCTCTGAGCCAAAAGAACAAGAGTCGTCTTGGGCCACACATTAAATACATTATGAAATATAATCACCAAAAAAAATCTCACAATGTTTTAAGTACATGTACAATTTTGTGTGGAGCCCCACTCATAGCCATCCTAGGCTGTGGGCTGCAGGTTGGACCCCCCGCTGAAGGCCACTGTAGGGACCTTGCACTTGAGCTGAGTCCCACCCTCCCCCTGCTCAGACCCCAGCTCAGCCATGCTGCCCAATGGGCCTGTGAGGTCACTGTGAGGATGCTTTTCAAAGTGATCAGATGAGCAGGAGGAGCAGGTTTCTGGGCAGGAGATCCCTCTCTCCCCCATAACTGCTTGTGTTCCAGAAGAGCCCTAAGCCCCCAGGGCACCTTGCCTGCCGACAGTCGCCACTCCTTTGGCCCAGGAAGAACTCAGCAACCCGAGCACCTACTGAGTTTCCAGAGCCAAGGCCGTGCCCTCAGACCCCTCTGAGTGTAGAAACAGGTCTCTGGAACTTCCAGCCAAGATGGAGGCATAGGTAGACACACTGTGCCTCCTCGTACAACCAAAAGAAAGATAACAAAAATTTAGAAATGAAATAACAACCAATACTGACAGAAAATTGAATTGTACGAAGTCTGACAACCAAGGAGTTAAAGTAGACATATTTATCCAAACTGGTAGGAGGGGCAGAGTCAAGTGGCTGGGCAGAGAGGGGTCGCAGGAAAAAAAAGTGGTGGCTGGTGGACCCCAGGCACGGGACAGCAGTGGGCAGACCCAGCGAGGCAGCAGATTGTGGAGGGGCATGGCGCGCTTGCGGAACCAGGCGGTCCCACAGTCGCCCACAGATAACCCAGGCAAAACTGGGGAGTGAGACAGACCACGCAACCCAGGGTCCCAGCACCGGGAAACAAAGCCTCTAAACACTGAATGAAAACACCTATGGGGGTTGAGGTGCCAGGAGAGACTCCCAGCCTCACAGGAGAGTTCATTGGAGAGACCCACAGGGTCCCTAGAACACACACAAGCCCACCCACATGGGAATCGGCACTGGAAAGGCCCAATTTGCTTGGGGGAAGCGGTGAAAGGGACTGAAATCAGTCATAGAGTGGAGCAAGCACTATTGTTCCCTCTTGGACCCCTGCCCCACATACAGCATCCCAACCCAGCAACGGGGTTGCCCTGAGCTGGGGAACACCTAAGGCTCTGTCCCTCACTACATAACAGACATGCTAAGACCAAAAAAAAAAATGGCCCAAATGAAAGAACAGATCAAAGCTCCAGAAAAAAATAAAACTAAGCAACAAAGAGACAGTCAACCTATCAAATGCACAGTTCAAAACACTGGTGATCAGGATGCTCACAGAACTGGTTGATTTTGGTCCAAACTGGATGAAAAAACAAAGGCTATACTAAGTGAAATAAAGGAAAATGTACAGGGAACCAATAGTGATGGGAAGGAAACTGGGACTCAAATCAATAAAGTGGACCAGAAGGAAGAAAGAAACAACCAAGCAGAAAAGAATAAAGAAGCAAGAATTCAAGAAAATGAGGAGAGGCTTAGGAACCTCTGGGACACCTTTAAATGTTCCAACATCTGAATTATAGGGGTACCAGAAGGGGAAGAGGAAGAGCAACAAGTGGAAAACTTATTTGAACAAATAATAAAGGAGAACAGCGAGCTTCCCCAATCTGGCAAAGGAAATAGACTTTCAGGAAGTCCAGGAAGCTCAGAGAGTCCCAAAGAAGTTGGACCCAACAAGGAACACACCAAGGCACATCATAATTACATTAGCCAAGATTAAAATGAAGGAAAGAATTCTAGAAGCAGCAAGAGATAAGGAGACAGTTGCCTACAAAGGCGTTCCCATCAGACTGTCAGCTGATTTCTCAAGAGACTTTACAGGCAAGAAGGGGCTGGAAAGAAGTATTCCAAGTCATGAAAGGCAAGGACCTACATCCAAGATTGCTCTGTCCAGCAAAGCTTTCATTTAGAACGGAAGGGCAGATAAAGTGCTTCTCAGATAAAGTCAAGTTCAAGGAGTTCATCATCACCAAGCTCTTATTATATGAAATGTTAAAGGGACTTATCTCAGAAAAAGAAGATAAAAAACATGTACAGTAAAAAGATAGCAAACTCACAATTATTAACAACTGCACCTAAAACAAAAACAAACTAAGCAAACAACTAGAACAGGAACAGAACCACATAAATGGAGATCACATGGAGGGTTAGCAACAGGGAAGTGGGAGGAGGAGAGAGGGGGAAAAGGTACAGAGAATAAGTAGCATAGCAGATAGGTAGAAAATAGGGGGAGGGCAAGAATGGTGTGGGAAATGTAGAAGCTAAAGAACTTGTAAGTATGACACATGAACATGAACTAAAGGGGGGAATGTGGGTGGGAGAGGGTGTGCAGGGTGGAGGGGAGGGAAGGGTGGAAATGGGACAACTGTAATAGTGTAATCAATAAAATATATTTAAAAAAAAAGAAACAGGTCTCTGTACAGTATGTTCTGAAACAGTGTTTGTTGAATGAATGGTTTTTGTCTGTGCCAGGACTCAGATTTTTTCCTCATTTCTTTTCTAATTTAATCCAGAAGTTGGCCCGGGCTTCCCAAAGCCTTGCCAGGGTTTGCAAACAACAGAGGCATACCGTCTCCATTTGTCAGCAGCTTGCAGGAATGTTGGGGCCATGTGGTGACAGTGGGCCGGATGTGTGGGGCAAGGGCAATGGGAATGTTTTCTGCTAGTCCTGGGGCCTGGGGCGGGGCAGGTCTCGTGTACAAGCCGCAGGGAGACACAGCTCCAAGTCCTGTTCACATGTCTCTGGCTCTGGTGCCTGGGACAGAGACAAGCATCTCTGAAACTGAATACTAGCCCTTGGAGCCTTCAGTTTCAGGGAATCCAGCTCAGCTCCTGGGCAAGGGGGACACACTTGGGTTTGGGCCTGACCTTCGCACAGCGGGAGAGGGGACAGGAGAGGGAGCAGAGGCACCCTCGTCACACACAGCTCCCCAGCCCCAGGGGAGCTGGTACCATGGGCCCAGGGCATGCCCACACTGTGTCTGCGCCTGGTGCTTGTCCCCATGCGCTTCCTGGAAATAGGGCTGGCAGGGCCCATGCACACAGCTTAGAAAAGGGTGGTTCTCTCAGGTCCTGGTAGGGGCCGGGCAGGAGTCCGGGCCAGGGGCCAGGGTGGCTGCGGGCAGTGTGGAGTGTCGAGGACTGTGATGGCCAAGGCACCATGCCCTGCAGCTTCCCTACCCCCCACCCACTCACTGTGGTCATGTCGGAATAAGCAGGCCCCACGTTGCTGGCTCTTTTTTTCCATGAGCAGGAAGTCCAGTTTTTTTAGGAAATCAAATTATTTTTTAATGTCAGCAAATTGAAATGAAGACCTCACACAGCACACGGGAACCAGAGCGCAGCTGCAGGCAAGTGTGGCCCATCAGTGGGGGTGGGGGGTGTTCCTTCCAGCCTGGGCAAGAGGGGGCCTTTGCCTGCCCGCAGTGCGCTGGGATGGGGCGGTTGTTCCATCCCCAGGGCTGTTCTGAGCATGACCGGAGTTAGACACCAGAAAGGTGCTCACCGCAATTGTGGGCACATGGAGGATGTCCCGCAGATGTGAGCTATCCCTGGTCATGTGCATTGGGCACCCTGGACCCCTGGTGAAAACTGGCCACTTTCGGGGCTCTGGGTATAGAGATGAGCTGTCGTGTCCCTGCGCTCAGAGGGATCAGAGCCCGGGAGAATTGGGGAGCAGGGCAGGAACCAGTTCTCACACCTCGGTTAATCACAAAGATACAGGGCCCTGTTGGGGGGGCCGGGAAGGGCGCCCCTAATGCAGAGGCAGGGCTTGCCTGGAAGCCCCTGAAGTGTGCTGGGGCTGCTGCTGCAGGGGCAGAGAGGCCTGTGCGCACACCCAGTGGCGTCTCCGCAGCACCACGCCCGGCGGGCCTCTGGAGGGCAGGGTGCTGGGGTCAAGGCAGCACATGAGGTCGGCACAGCCTCCTGTGTCAGGTCAGGGGGCCCGGGACCCTCTGTGATACTACACGAGAAGAGGGCCGAGACTGTTCGGGGGTCTTGAAAGAGAAACACCTGTATTTGGGAGTTCGGGGCTCATGGCTTCTGTCATCAGAAATGCCTCTGCACAGGGCCTGAGGAGGCTGAGTGCTCACCGCTGGCTTGGAAGCTGTCTCTACGTGGTCCCAGTGGCCCTGCAAGGAAGGCTCTTGTCCCTGGGTAGGGTCACCGAAGCCCAGAGAGGGTGATGGCGTGACTCAGGCGAAGAAGACAGGATTTCTGTGCCCGTGGAAAGGCAGACAGACCCCCCTCAGGGACAAGGCCCAGGTGACGTCCTGTCCCCACTCTTCTGGCTGAAGAGAGAGTACTCCTGAACCCCTGAGGAAGGCCACCCTCAGGTGTGTTCTTGCCTTGGCCTCTCTGACTCCCAGCAGCACTTGAGGACACTTGCCTACCCCACGCTCTGCTTTCTCTCTGATTCTGTGACTCCTGGTTTTCCCCTTGGCTCTTCCATCCACAGTGTCTTCTTAGTCTCTCTAAAGTTTGTTCACCTGCTCCGTCCCTCACTCACTTGGCACATGTCTACAGAGTGCCTGCCACGTGCCGACAGTATGTAGGTGCTGGGAGGGTGGTGGACAGTGAGGCTGGGGTTCGCCTGCGTGGAGCCCATTCCAGTGGTGCGGGGTTGATGCCAGTGATGATGAGGAAGATGGAAATGGTTCTGAGGGGTGTACCACACCATCCTTACCTCTGCCTCTACCTCCCTCCACTCCCCCACACCCCTGCCCCCTAGGGGAGGCATCCTGACAGCTGACAAAGATGCTCAGCCTCCCTGGGGGAGCTGATGGCTGTCAGAGTGAGTGTAGGAGTTCCTGGGAACCAGGAGGGCCAGGCGGCAGACCTCCGCAGTAACAGCTGGAGGCAGCTGCAGAGCTTGTGCTGTGCAGACTTCAGCAGGAGGTGACAGCTGAGCCAGAACAGCAGGGAATGTGTCACAGTGTGGGGCTGCAGTCTGGCCTGGTGTGTCTGTCAGTCCTCCTGCACCTGTTGCTGAGGTGCAATCCCACAACCCTGGGGTCCTGCTCCCTGCTGGGGGCCCTTGCCAGTGTGTCTCGGAAGGCTTAGTGGTTCACACAAGGCCACACACATTCAGTGTGAGGCTTTAGGGCTGCATGTATCTGAGGTGCATGTTCAATTATCTGACCAACAGCCTGGCACATAGTAGATGTTGATTTAACATCTTTTGAATAAGTAAGTGAATAAATGAAGCCCCATAAACTGGTTATGGTCCCAGAGACTCCCATGAAGAAACAGACTCTGTCTCTGCATGGAGCCAAGTCCCAGGAGCTTCAGGGGCACCTTTTTGCGTCCCCTCCCACACCCAGGGCTTTTCTCCATCACAGGGGCTGGGGATTTGGAGATCTGGACCCAGGGGCCGGTAGATATGATTGCAGCAGGTTTCCTACATCGCTTTCCAGAGCCTTTGCCCCGATTCCCACTCATGCTTGTGAGCAAGTTTTTCAATCTTTTCGAGCCTCGGTTTCCCCAGTGGTGAAATGAGTATAATGATGTTCCCTGGCAGGGTGTGGGAGGTGACAGTTAAGGACGTGAGACCTAACACAGGTCTTGGAAGGTCAGAGCTGACTGGTGAGGTGCTACCGTCATTCCTTTGTGTACATGACATCTGCCCTTTGTGTACATGACATCTGTTGTCCTCGAGAAGTTTGTCTCCCATGGGGACACACTTTGCTGCCTGAGGTAGGGCAGAAAGGAGGACAAGGGCCCTGGCAGCCCTTCAGCAGTGCCCTCTGCCGAGCTGGGGAGGAGGTCATGGGGTGGGGGGTGGTAAGCCTCCAGCTGGCTTCAACAGCAGCACCACTGCCATTCTGGGCAGAGGGTGTCATGCCCTCGGCAGGTGCCTGGGTGGGAGGCATGGGGTGGGGCAGGCTCAGGGGTTCACGACAGGGAGGCCTCCAAAGGACCAAGCTGGCCAGCAGGAGCGGCTGGTGGGGCACCTGAGAGCCAACCAGGGTCCGGGCTCTGAGGAGGCCCCCAGCCCCAGGAGCACAGGTCTGGTGAATGGAGGGGCAGGTGGCAATCCGACAAATGAGGATATGAGATTGCTGGCCCTGTGGAGGGTGGCCTGGAGGGAGCAGTGTCTGCATTAGCATCACAATTCCTGAGACTGTTCCTGCCCCTCCATCTCCCTGCTCAGAACAGACAGCCTGTGGGGACAGGCAGTCCTGAGAACCCTCCCCACAATAGCCTGGCTCTGGGGGCTCCAGGCCCCCCGTGGCCCTTCAGACCCATAGTGATCTGCAGGGAACTCATGCCCCCTCCCTCAGGTCTGAGCTCCCATCTCCTCTGCCTCTGTCCCCTGTGCCACGCTTCCGGTGCCTGTTTTGAGCTGGGGAGCAGTGGGGGTGATCGGGGGTCGGGGGCTGCTCAGGAGGACAGATCCCATGCCACTGTGCTCACACTTGCTCTCACTTCCAGCAGGGCAAAAGTCCCCACAGGGCCCTGCCAGGGAGCGGCAGGCAAGGCTGCCTGAGGCTCCCAAGTGCCCCTGGGAATGCTCACCCTGGAGCCTCCTGCCTATGCAGGGCACAGGTGGGAGTTGGAGCTGGCCTGGCTTCCCCTGTCTTTTCTGGGTGGACACTTGCTGGGCAGGGTCTCTCCTTTTTTCCTCACCACTTGGGGACCCTGGGATCCTGGAGGCTGTAGGGAGGCCGGCCTGACTCCTCATCATCTTTGCTGGGGGTGTAGCAGCCAGATCTGGCTTCAGGCTCTTCACCTGGGCTGCTCAAGTGCACTGGGCCCCAGATGGTCCAGGTCGGGTCCAGTCCCATATGATCTGTCCACTCTGCAGCCACTCCAGTTCCAGGCCTGCGACGTCCACCCTGCCCACACAGCTGGTGCATCTAGAGCCCACAGACCCCCCTGGGCCTGGGAGCCAGGCTGCTCCTGGGCCTGTTCACTGATCTCACTCCTCCTAGCGCCACTCTGGACATGGACTCCGCTCATGCTGTGTGCCTCAGCTTAGGGTCCAGGTGGGAAGCAGGGCCGATAGCCCTCAGATCTGTTTGACCTTAAAGGGGTGACAGAGCCACAGCAAGGGTGGAGGCCACAACCCTGGGCCTGACTTCCCACTCTGCTCAGCTGCCTCCCCACCCCTTCTCAACCGGGGCATATCTGCTCCACTGTCCCTGTCCCTGGGGCTTCCCAGGTGCCATGGCGCTGTTCTGGTGATGCATGCAGCCCTCTCTCTCTCCTTGGGTGGAAATGCTGGTGGAATGGCAGAAGAATATGAACTGCAGGAGGAATGAGCATCACTGTGGTGACATGTGCAATGGCTGTGCCCTGTTGGACTTGGGTCAGAGATCACACCTCAGGGCTGGAGCTTGCACCCCACAAGCTCTGAGGCTGGTGAGGGAGGAGGGAGGGGAGGGTGGCTGTGGCCTCCATGAAGCCCTGCTTGTTGCAGGGACCCAGGACTGGGCCCGGGCTCTGTGGCCAGGGTGCCAGGCTCACAGCTGCACAGGGCAAGAGAGAGCTCTGGCACAGAGAAGGGCGGCTTTCCATTGTCACACAGAGCCAGTCTCAGCTCGGAGTCTAGTCCAGAGCAGAAACATGGCCGCATCTTTTAATAAGCAAAAGGTGCATTACAAGGTATTTTCCCAAAGGAGAGAAGCCATCCATGAAGGAAGGGCTGCCTCGGTGAACATTTTCTCCCAGGTTTCAAGATTCCTGGAGCAATTTCTCGGACCAGGCTCGAGGACGTTGTCCCAGCCTGCCGGCCTGCTGCAGCCGGGCTGAGGAGAATAGCTGCCCAGCACTCAGATCTCGGGGCAGGCTCCAGGCACTGGGCCCTCACCTCAGGTCTAGGTCGCTGCAGGGCCTCAGGGGCCCGCTGCTGTCACACACTTTGCCCACTTCCTGTTGGTCCATGTCTCCAAAGTTACCCCTTCCTTCATTTAAAACTCTTTACTGACTACCTACTGTGTGCTGGACACTGCTGGGGACACAGCAGTGAGCAAGGAGGAGAGACATCTCCTGTTTCAAGTGATTGCCAAGTCTGGAGCAGCTCCTTCTGTGGGCATTTTAGGTGCTTTGACCAGGGGACAGTGATGTGGGGTGAGAACATGAAGAGCCAGAGAGCACAGCAAGTGCAAAGGCCCTGGGGTAGGGAGGGCCCTCCGTGCTGGGAGCCCAGGTCTGGCCAGGCCCACCTGACAAGAAGCAGCAGGGTTTTGACTTTATCCCAGTTGCAGTGAGAGGGCTTTGGAGTAGGAGTAGGAGATTAAACAGGGCAGTAACTGCCCCCCTCCTTTGAAATGCATTTATTACTTGGACTTTGTTTCTTTGAATGCTCTTCAGATATTTCAAGAATCCAGGGGCTGGAGGGGAGAAGAGGGAATTCCAGGCACGAGTCTTTGCACAAGCAGCCAGAGAGCCACCAGACTTCAGGAAGGCAGAGCTGTGGGACGACGGGCTCTTGGAGGAAAGCAGTAGAAGTGGATCACAGAGAAGCCAGCCAGGCTTGCCCAGAGGGGCTGAAGGGCCTGCTCCAGGGGCACTGGGGAGCCCTTGAGGGTCCCAGGCAGAGGAAGGAGGTCAGATCTTCTCCAAGTGGTGACTGAGTCGTGAAGAGTGGTGTGTGGGGGTTGAGTGGTCAGGGGCCTGCCACCTCCTACCCACCCGGGAAGTGAGCTCTGGTACAGGAAGCAGGAAGATGTGAGGGGGGCTTCCGGAGGCCCTCCTCTGCTTTTGGTGGCTCTTTTTCCCATGTCTGTCAGCTCTCTGCTCAGCGGAAATGTCGTGCCTGAGTCCCTATCAAGGATGAGACTGTTTCAGTGGGAATTTTACCCATTGTTCCCAGGGGTTCTCATGCTCACATGGGCACCACAGGCTTCCTGCTTCGCAGTCCCATCTGAGCAGCATCCCGTGGAGAGAGGGAGGCAGCCAGGAGGTTCACAACCCCCTGGAAAGCTGGCATGGCCCTGGGGAAGGCAGGGCCACTCCTCAGGCCAGCAGAGCACTAGGGCAGAGGGGCCCTCTGCTCAGCACTCTGTGGGGGCTGGGTGCCAGCACCACTGGGGGATCTCTTCACCAGGTGGGGTCTCTGCCACACCATACTCTGCCCAGGCCGGTGGTCCCCATGGGGGTCCTGCCTCTAACCTACCCTGAAGGCCCCTGAGGTCATATGAGGTTGGGGACCACCCCAAGGTCCAGCCACCAGCAGGAGGTGCAAGTGTCACAAAGCGAGGCCAGAGCACACCAGCTGAAAGCCTGCCCGCTGGGGGAGCATGTCCCATGTGAAAAGGACAAACCCTTCCTTCGGCGGAAATCCACAGTGGCAGCGTCAGGGGAGTCTCGAGAGCAGGCTGGGCCATTGGCCTTACCTGTGGTCTGCATTGGCCTTCTGTGGGCTCTACAAACATACCCTGTCTAGTTCCTCAGCAGCCCAGAAGGCCCAGCTGATGTCCAAGGTCATAGTCAGGGCACCCAGCTCAGCTGATGGGAACTGACAAGTAATGAGCATCCCTACAGACAGAGCCTCCCAACCTGGGCCTTGGTGCAGTGGCCTTCCTCCCAGAGCCCTGGCGGCTGCACCCCAGCCCTGCAGGATGCGGGTCTCCACCCCCAGGAACTTCAAACCGAGCAGGGTGTCCCTGGGGTTCTGGTCACTGCCTGCTCTGAGTCAGGAGTCAGGGTCAGACCTGTCCAGTGTCCAAGAAGGACACAAGACCCCCACCTGAGGTGACAGCAGCTGCTCTCAGGTCCAGTGGCAGGGCCAGGATAACCCTGGACCCTGAAGGACAGGATCTATCAGGGCCAGGAACTGAGAAAGAGACCAGCCTCAGCTTCTCCTCACTCATATGGGGCTGACCACCCCTCCTCACAGGGCTGTCAAAAGCGTGAAATGAGGTACTTCTAGACACTCATCCCTGAGTCTCATCCAGGTAACGAGGCACGCTTCCTACATTCCAGAGGGTTAGTGGGCAGGGCTCCAGGCCCCCTCGTGCGCACCGATGGGGCAGGTGCCCTGGGGTCCACCCCAGCCTGGCTATGAGGGTACAGTCAGCACGGGCTTCAGAGTGCTGTCGGGGTATAGAGGGGCCTCAAGTCCCTCATTTTCTGGGGTGGCTCTGAGACATGACACAGGACCTTTCTCCCTGCCCCACTCACAGAAAAAAGTTGGCCTGCCTCTTATCATCGAGGGGCGGGGCTCAGTGCACCCTGGGGGCTGCAGGGCTGTGTGGGAGGTGCCCATTCCAACCCAAGCTACTCCTCCTATCTGCCCTTCTCTTCTCTCACCTCTGCACCCAAGCCCCACGCACCCACCTCTCAGCCTCTGCAGTGGGTACCCAGTCCCCTCCCGTAAAGGAGCCAGCGTAACCTTGCAGGCCACGGTCTCGCAGTCGTCCCCCTCTCAGCCCCGGTGTGGGCTGCTGCTCTTTGAGCAGAGTTGAAAACCTCTCCTGGCTGGCCTCAGGGGCCCTCTCCCACCTACCCTCTCAGGACGCCCCCGCCAGCCCCTCCACCAGCAGCACCAGGACCCGAGCCCGGGCGTTTGCGCGTGCTGCTCCCTCTGGCAGGAGCACCGACCGTTGCCTTTGTGGGGCTTACTCGTTTCCATCTCTCAGCTCTGCGATGGAAGGCCATATCCTCAGTCTCACCCACAGGACAGCGTCCGCATTGACGTGCCTTCTGTTCCCCACATTTTCCTCATTAGTGTCATCATGGCCATGCAGCTGGTTTTGTTACTTTTGAGTTTCCCTTTCCACCCCCCAGAAGTTGGCCAGCTCCATGCTGGTTTGCCGCGGAATCCCGAGTGCAGCACCATGGCAGGCGCACGGAGAGGCCGACAGCTCTGTGCCTGCCACGGGCCAGGCCACGCAATTCTGGAGTGGGTGGGTTAGGAGAGAGAGGCCCAGGTGCCTCAGTTTTGGAAGTCCCATTGAGTACCTAGGACAGGTCTGTCATCGGGCTGGGGGTCAGTGCATGGTGGGATGGACATTTACACAGCAAAGCTCAAACATGGGGAAAACCCAACTTCATTTACTTCTAACTACGGTGCCCCTCACCACAGCCCAGAAGGAAAAGTGTGCCCTGGCCTGTGAGAGGGGCTCAGGCTTTTCCCATTTGAAAGCCGTTAGGGGGATGACTCAGGTCAGAACTTGAGCTTGACTTCGTGCTGGTCATAGTCAGCTCTGGCCACTCTAACTAAACACCATAGGCTGGGTGGCTTAAACAGCCCACGATTGCAATGTAGGCTGTGGAGGCTGGAGGTCCAGCTGGTTGGTTCCTGGTGAGGGCTCTCATCCCTGCCTGCAGACAGCCACCTTCTAGCCATGTCCTCACATGGCAGAGAGAGAGAGAGAGAGAGATAGCTCTCTGACATCTCTTCCTGTAAGGGCACTAATCACACCAGGGGATCCCCACCCTCATGGCTTCATTTAACCCTGATCACCTCCCACCATTACACTGGTGGTCAGGCTTTCAACATATGAATTTGGGGGCATAGTTCAGTCCACAGTAGGGCTGTTTGTCACTTTTCCCTCCTCCCTCTGCACAGGGATGCAAGCATGGCGCGGCCCCACTGCACACATCTGTCCCAGCCGCTCTGGGCAGTGGCCCTCCAGGCTGCAGACCTGTGGTTTGGGTCCCTCAGAGTTTGTTCTCTCTGCTGCAGACTCCCCTCCTGCTGGCCAGTACCCTCAGACTCTCTGAGAACCAGATCTGGCCCCAGCCATCCTGCTCACTGTCCCTGGATCACCTCCCGCCCTGACATAGCCGGGAGCTTGGCTACTCTTACAGGCCTCTTGCTTCTGAAAAGCTTCTCATGCCTCCATTGCTGCTCTCTGAAGCCACCCCAAAATGTGAGCCAGTCCTCCAGTGGGGGAGCGGTTCTAGCCCTCCCTGCGGTCATCTCAAAGATCAAGGCCAGCTTTACCGCCATCCCCAGCCTCCCCGATCCCCCTTCCCACCCCTCCTGCTGCCAAATGCCCTCCCAGTGCCACTGCCTTCTTTATTTCTGCGCCGTGACTTTCAGTCAAGCCCCCAGAGCCAAAATTCACCAGTTTTACTGGTAATACATAAAGCGACTGCTTTGAAGACAGAAAACCCCTTTCTCTCTTAAGAAAAACTGGGTTTTAGGGCTATTGTCTTGCTGTGGACTAAAATATCTAGTTTGACCCTCAAAGCTGGGCCAGATCGCCGGTGTTTTAGGGGCGTGCACCCTGCCCCTGCCTGACACCTCGGGGCCTGCGGCGGCCTGAGCAAGGGCAGTGACAAGTAGGGCATTTTACCATTTTACCACATCTCTTCTCACATGTGTGCAGTCAGTCCTCAGCAGGTCTGTGCATCGGGGACTGCCACCTTGTTTCACAGAGAGTAAGCTAGGGCATGAGTGAGTGTGGCCATCAGCCGCCCCTTCCCAGGGGTGGAGCCAGAACAGAAGTTGATTTGTCCGTACGTGATTTTCCTTGTTAACCCTCAGATTTCCCAGAGGGTCTTTCCCCTCTGTATAGGTAGCTGTTACCATTGCTCAGACAGAGACTGCGAAAGTTGGGGCTGGGAGCAAGTACAGTGCTGGTCTGAGACAGCAGAGTGGCTCCACCCTCACAGGGCGCCATCAGCAGCCCCTGGGCTCCGAGTGCACACGGCCAGGGGTGCAGACAGTTCAGTCCCCCAGTCAGCGACAGCCTGAGTGGGTGGATTCTTTCAGGGTTCTGAGCACCTGCTGGGAGCCGCTGGGGACACTCAGGGAAGGTACAGGGGACTGCAGCTCACCATCCTGGGGGACACAGAGACCTGGAGAACAATGGACCCAGCACTCGCTGAGGAGCCCATCAGACTGGGGAGGCCCTTTGGAGAGGGAGCC
>PVKM010039085.1:0-13897 GCA_004027735.1 Carollia perspicillata | reverse complement strand
AAGAGAATAAGTTTCTGTACTTTTAAAGACTCCCAGTTGTTGGCAATCTTTAGGGAAGCCTAGGAAACTACTATACCTGGCTTCCTTGGAGGCCCAGGAGCAAGATGAGATTCAGAAACAGGGGCTTTCTCTGGGGCAGTCCCTATCCCATCTCTGCCTGTTCTTCCAGGCCATTCTGGTTGGTTCACAGGCTCTGAAGCGGGCAGGAACCCAGGCTTGTTGTTCCTGTGTGAGCTCAGTCCCCTAACCAATATAGGAGGGATGTAGCTCTGTGACATAGGCGTTCAAGTTCACCTGGATCTAATTCTGAGCTTTAGCCCATTCCTGGGATCTCCCAGACTTGACCCTTTCAGCCTGAGGCTCTGGTAGCCCCCCAGATCATATGTCTTTTTGGATGGTTGGTTTGGGGAGCTAGCACTAACCCCTGTAAGCTGTGATGTGCTGGAGTTTTGGGCCTGGTACTTCACCCTGGACTTGAGCTAAGAACAGTGTATAGTCATGGAAACCCAGCTAGGGCTAGATCTGAGAGTGGGCCTCGGAAGGACATAGATGCAGAGTATTAGGGAGGGGAAGCGGGACTTGGAGAGCCTTCTTGGGGTGGCCTGGCTTGTGACAGCAGCATCTCGGGGCATAGATTTTGAGGTATTGATGCTCCTGCTGGGGTAGGGAAGGCTGCCAGTGTTACAGCTGGGAGTTTCCCTGAACAGGGAAAGAAAGAATGGCCCGGTAGGTTCTCCTGCAATCTGTGCCCCAGGATTGCCTGCCATGTTGGCTGAGAGTGGAGGACACCTCCCAGGTAAGAAGAGCAAGGCAGCGGGTGGCTGGGCAATTTTCTCCTCACTTGGGGTACTCACAAAATACTGAGTTGTGTGTTTTTAAAATCTCCATAGTCAGTAGAGTAGGAAGCTGAGTAGGAGGAGGTGAGCCCCACCTCTCAGCCCTGGTGGGTGCAACAGGGACACTGAGCGGTTCGGGCTTTGACTCCTGTCTTTGCACAAAGCAGCCTCTCTTTCCCCTTCGCTTGGTGTTTTGTTCCTGATGTTTTGCCCTGAGTAATTAATTACCTTTCCTGGGGTTTTCCTGATCAGGCCCAGTAGGGGACATCCCAAGGCCATCGCAACATGCCTTCGAGACAGTTGCCAGCTTCATCACTAGGGTGTAAAAAATTTTTTCCTGGAAAATGGCAGCAAAACAGGACCTTGAAAAGACTCCTATTGTGAAGAAGTTTGGCGGACAGACGAGGGGCACGCTGGAAATATTGGAAAGCCTCTGGGCTTGCAGCTTTGGTTTTTGTGACGTCAGTTACTCTCTGCTCCCGTTGCTGCTGATCTTTGGCTCCTTTCTTCCTTCTCACCACTTCTTTTACTAAGCATTCATGTGTGTAAGTCGCCCTGCGACATAGAAAGTTCTTTCATACACATGATTCCTAATGGGGGTTTTGAAGAAAGAGGAAAAGGAATCCGTTACCATGGCTTTTTAAAGGTGGGGAAACTAAGGCTTGGAAAGATGAAGGGCTGGCCCAAGGGAATCAGGGACAGCCAGGACTTGAACCCAACTCCAGTGCTCTTCGAGCTAGGTCGTAGATGCCTGCATTCACGGAGAGCTCGTGATTTCCATCCAGGTGCTGGACGAGGGGTAGTGAGGAGATGTAGCTGTCAGCCTGGTCTCCGTGAGCGGTGGTTGTGCATGAGTAGTTGATGCTGACAGCGCCTCTCCTTTCTGCTTCCTAGTGCCGCATCTCCTGAGAATTCACAAGTAAATAGATGATTAAATAAGCCTGGAATTCTGACCAGCTTCTCCCCGGTGTCCCCAAAGCAGGCAGAAGTAGCCAGACAGTTGTCATATTTGCCTCTTAATTACCCCTTAAAACCAGTCTTCCTTCTCCTGCCCTAGGAAACAACTAATGGCATTGTTTTGTCTATTTTTTAAATTATCTTTCAGTCCTGGGACAGGACTCAGGGATTATTCAACCCCAGCCCCCTTTAGGGGCTACTAGGCCATTTGGGGGAGATGCGTCCACTCATTTATCCATCCATCCACAGACCATTTAGTAAGCACCAACAAAGCGCTACATCATTTTGTTGCAATAGAATGATAAGCAAAACAGAGGTTTCACCTTATGGAAGTTCTCTTTTATTAGAGGCATAAACAAAGTTAGCTCATTAATGGAAAATATAATAACAGGGGGAGGTATTTATATACTATCAAGAAAGTTAGAGCGAGGAAAAGAGACAGGGTTCCTGTGCTGGAGACCAGGGTTAGGGCACTGTCCCCAGGGGGTCAGAGGAAGTTTTCCTAGTTGAGACTCTGTCTCAGTGGTAGACCAGCACTCCTAGGCTGGCCCACACACCAAATTTCCTTTCCCTACCCACAATGGATAAAGAAGCCAGCTCACCTGGGAAGCCCCCTGCCTGTATGAAAGTTATTGTGCATGTATTAAGTATTGGCTCTATGTGGCCTCCAGCTTTTTCTGGAGTCTTAGTAAAATGCAGTGGCCTGCCCAAAGGGTCAGTGCCAGCATCACTACTGGAACCCAGGGCTGTGAGTTCCAGAGCCTGCATCTTCAACCACTGTGCTATTTAGTTGGTGATCTAGTCTTTCTGTCAAATTTTGGGTATGAGTGTACTCGGTTGGATGGGCCAGCTCAGTAGTCCCCCACCTTTGAACTCGACTATAATTGAAATTGTAAAGAAGCCATTTTTATTCCCTCTTCCTCTCTGTTTTGCACTTAAAGGCTATAAGAAACTCTTCTTCTTACTGTGTTTCCCTCCAGCATAGAACTTATTGAACTGTGCATTACAGTAATTATCTGCTTGCTTATCTATTTCCCCAAATTAACATGGAGCTCTTTGAAGCCTTTTCTGTGTGTTCCTAAATTTAGGCTGAAGGTTTGGCATAGGGTCGAGGCATTGCAATAATAGCAGGAGCAATCTAAACAGTTACCAGCCTGTATTGAATGCTTTCTATAGGTTAAAGGCTGCATGATATATTTTACATTTTTTCTTTTTTAAAAAATGAGTTATTTTTTATTTTATTATATTTTTCCATTACCATTTAGTCCTCTTATATCCCCTCCCCACCCCCTGCAATCACCACACTGTTGTCCATGTCCGTGTGTCCTTTTTCCTTTTTGCTCTGTTCCTCCACCCCGTAACCACCCTCCCCATAGGTGTCCTCTGTTCTCCATCTATGAGTCTGTCCCCATTTTCCACGTTAGTTCAGTTTGTTCATTAGATTCCACATATGAGCGAAATCATATGGTATTTGTCTTACTCTGACTGGCTTATTTCACTTAACATAATGTTTTCCAGGTCCAGCCATACTGTTGCAAAGGGTAAAATTTTCTTTTTTGTGGCTGGGTAGTATTCCTTCATGTAACTTCCCATTTTACATACATCATCTTACCTAATCCACACAGCATCCCTTTTGGTGAATGGCAGGATTCCCATGTTAGACCTGTGAACACTGAGCCTCACAGGGAGAATCTTCCAAGGTCACACCTCTGGGTGGCGGAAAAGAACTTGAAACTGCGTCTCTCTGCTTCCTTTCGTTTGCCTTAACCTGGCAAACAAATAAATCAATGAATGAGTACAAGGCTGTTCCATGGTCACCTGGGTTCATCTGTTTATCTTCATGACTCAAAGAAGAGGAAGAAAACCAGTCCCATCAAAGATGCTTTCTCCCACCCTCTGCCTTCATTGGTCCATCCTTCAGAGTGGGATTTCAGACAGGACTTGAGGGGCCACCTGAGGATGTGGTGTAGGGTACTGATCTGTGCTAAGTGGCTCCTGTGAATTATCTCCAGCGCTCTCTCACACACATGGAGAATTGCCAACAGATGGAGGTATATTTCAGTCACCTGCCTTCAGAGAGGCATTTATTTATTAACTCCTTCAACAAGCAATTGAGGATCTACTATATACCGTGCACCATTCAAATGTGTTCAGAAATAAATAAAACCCTGCCTGTCCCTTCACTGCCTCTCAGTGTCAACATGCAATAAATGCATAATGAGGGCTGTCATTGTCAGGCACTGAGCTACAGCGCAGATACGCAGAGCTGGGTGAGGGTGCCCTCCAGGGGCGCTCAGGGTGATGGGAGGGTGGTTGGCAGAAGGAACCATGCATCACCAAGGGGCCCGGCAGGTGGTTTCTTAGCCCAGCTGGGGAGAGGGGCTTTTAGAGAGGCTTGTGGAGAACTCATGACCCGAAAGCTGAGGTTCAGGCAGAGTGAGCGGCGTGAGCAGAAGCAGAGATGGCGTGTGAGATGGTGTGAGGTGCACAGGACATTTGACTGCTGGAAGTACATGCATATACAGCTATACCACTAGGCAGGGTGTCCTAAGAATATATATATATCATCTGTCCAAAAGGGCTTTCATGTTTGCCTTTGCCTCTCTCACTTAGAATATTAGAGCTGGAAGGATTGTTGCAAACCATCGAGTCTCACCTACTCCCCCCATCCCTGGGGGAGGGGAAGCGACACGGTCAGGTAGGAAACCAATAGGAGTGAACATGAGAATGAAGCTGGGTCACAGTACACAGAATATCTCATACTACTGTGGAGGGGAATTGGTGGTCTTACCACTGCTTCGTATATAATTTTTCAGGAAACAAGGTCTTACATGAATAAGGATGTCAATATCCCCTGAGGTGCACGACTTGTAATAAACCACTATGCTAAATGTGTTCCATAATGCAGTCCCATTTAATCCAGCCCAAACCCTCTCAATGAGGAGCTGGGGACCCAATTTACAGATGTGAAAAGTGAGGAAACTCAAGTTAGGTACTGAAAGACACACAACTGAAACGTTGTAGAGCCAGGGCTCAGACCCACGTCTGTCTGACTCATGGGCAGGCACCGCTGTCTCTGTGTTCATTAGCTTCCTTCTCCTTGATAAATCACTCTAGGATTCAGAGCGATCTCCCAGGATTTGGCCCCTGTTCAGATCTGACCTATGGATGATTAAGGAAGATCGATCTGGGTGGGGAATGAATCTGTTCCAAAGAACCACTGGGTTTTCACATTATTTCCTTGGCATTATCTTGGGAAATAAAATAGTATCTCTAATAGATACATTATAAGTAGATGATTAGTTTAGAAGAAAAATGTTTCACGTTCTACAGCGGGACCTGATCAAACAGGTCACCTTATGTCTGTCTAGAGGCAGAGAGATGACTATTGATTAATATAGCTAACTACACACATAGAAAGGTGTGAGTATATTTTATACACGTGACAGTATGCACACTTAGATTGCATATGTGCAAATCTTTATCTGTTGTTCTATATTTATGTTCTCCTACTTGTTCACACGTGTAAACTTACCACTTCACTTATTATGTGCTAGGATCTTTCCTAACCTTCTGGGAGGCTACCTAGGAAACATTAACAAAGAGGTAGACCCCTTCCTAACCCGGTGATGGAACCCCTGCCTCATTGTCTTTGCTGGCCCTTGCCTGCCAGTCACAAATCAAGTCTTCTCACCCTGTGGTGTCTCTGCTATTTCTGCTCCATTAGCTAACCGCCCACTTCAGCTGCCCTCAGTTCACGTCCCAGCACCCCTCTCTGCACTGTTAGCTGTAGGGGCCAGGTGATTCCTTTTTTCGCGGGGCTGTCCTGTGCACGTAGGGTGCTCGCAGATTCTCTACCCACTAAATGCTGTCCCTCATTTGACAACGAAAAATGTCTCTACTACCAAACGTCTCCTGGAGGACAAAGTTGTCCCCAGTTAGGAACTGCTGTCCTACACTGTTAACACCTCCCTCAGCCAGCTCCCTCTCTCCAGTCTCTCCACCACATACACCCAGTATGATCCTGAGACCTCTGCCTAAAGACCAGCCATGCTGTTTGCAGTCCAGCTCTGACCCGTGTCCCATCTCATTCTCCTGCAACTCCCTCAGGCTCCAGGGTGCATCTCCAGTCCCTGAGACAGTAAGCCTCCCGTTTCCTGGAAACTGCCCCAGCTGCAAGGCCTTACCCCATACATTCACCACCTTGTTGTGTGCTCGCAAGAAAGGTTATCTTCTGAGCCTCCACTTAGTCATCTCTAAAATGGGTATAATCTAACCAGTAGGGGTGCTACATAGTGAGCATCTATAACTCTATGACAAGGTATAAAATGGTAAAATTCCTGAAGTGAGGGTTAAAATGAATGAATCACTGAGGGCATTCAGAGGGTAAGAGGTTCCTCCTGGCTGAGCCTGGAGAGGGGAGATCCCAGAAGAGCTCACCATGGAGACTGCATTGAAGTTAGTTGTGAGGTCTGGGTGGCAATGGGACATGCAGATGTGGGAGTGAGGAATAACGATGTAGGCAGCATTCCAGGCACCAGAAAAGGCTTGGGCAACATCTCAGGACATTCAGTGGAGCAGTGAGTTCCAATGTGCTTTGATATTTAGCACCGTGCCTACTCTGTTGTAGGCACTCAGTGTGGTTGGTAGCATGGAGGGGCAAAGCGTACGTTTTGAGTAGGGAATCTCAGAAGCGTGAGTTTTGAGACTAGGTTATCCACAAAGTAGAAGCCTGACTGACAATAACTTAAACTGTGAAACTGCAGGGCTACCCAGCTAAGTCGATGGGGAAGAGGCTCTGTTCCCAGCCGTGCCTCAGTTATGGTAGGGCTGAGGCACAGCCATCCTATGGTTGGACTGCGGACCGTGGGGCAGGGGGCGCAAAGCCTGGGCGATACAGAGGGTATCAAAATTATCACCCTGAAAGACAATGGTGACCAGACTTAGACCAGCCATAGGATGGAGAGAAGAAGAAGGTGGTGGCTTTTTCAGCTGCTTTTGGGGGCACTGACTCCATATTCTGCCTCCAATACCATTTTAGGATGTCCTGTAAACTTGGTCAGGTCACTTCTCTTTGAACCTCAGTTTCCTCATTTGTAACACCAGGGGTCAGGACTATTTTCTTAATAATCCCTCCAGCATACACACAGACTGAGGCCCAAAAATAAACTTCCCAGAGAGCTTGAAGGTCCAGCCTCTTTCCCTACGAGCTCTGTCCCTCTGCAGATGGCCAGGGGATGCCCAGAGCATCAATAGTCCCCAGCTATCCTGGGGCTGGCTGTCAGGACCAGACGTAAGTGGTGAGAAGAGAAGGACATTACTTGGGAGAATATGCATGTTCACAGCTCTGAGGATTAAAGGCCCGTGTTCTTATCACTGCTGAACAGAGTATTATAAATCCAGTCTTAGAATACCAAATCCCCTTGCAGCTTGGCCGTTGTGGGGGAATATTAAAAAGGCCACAGACAAAAATAATCAGTTTCCAAATGACACATTGTCAAATAAAGCATTTCTCACATTATCCCTTTCTTTCCTTTCTCTGGCTTCTTCTCCCGTGCCTGGATAGAACATGAAAAATAGATTAAAATTAGTCCAGGCT
The DNA here is from genome assembly GCA_004027735.1 of Carollia perspicillata. NCBI lineage: Eukaryota > Metazoa > Chordata > Mammalia > Chiroptera > Phyllostomidae > Carollia > Carollia perspicillata. The sequence continues at coordinate 6,505 of PVKM010039085.1, read as the reverse complement.
GAATGCAGTTCTGACTTTCAGAGGGCTCCCTCGGTGGGGTGATTTGGGGTGCTGTTTATTTTTCACCGTTCCATAGTTTCCAGTGTTCGTGACTGTATGTACAGAAACCAGCTGGAGGCTCCAGCACCAGGACAAAGGCAGAGTAGCAAAGAGGGCCCTGCAGGGTTTGATCAGGTGCCCTGGGGCTACTGCGGTCAGAGCTGTCGCAGGGACTGCGGGAAGCACCTTCTCTGGGCCAAGCACTGCCTCTGAGGCTGGGTAATTGGTAGGGTAAGTGGCGGCTCAGGACGTAGCATGGGAAATTGGTCAACCAGATGGCTGGATTGAGGATGTGCAGCCAGATTACTGACATCCATGGGAATTGGAGAGGAGAGCACAGCGCCGCCCTGGCTTGGAGAGGCAGAGGCGTCCAAATGAAGTGATTCCTGTGCTGAGAGATGGCTGGGTGAGTAGAGGTGAGCCAGTGAAGAGCAGTGATGTATATTAGTGTCCAGGGCTGCCATCCAAGTGACCATAAATCAGGGGGCTTCAAACAACAGCAATTTGCCCTCTTATGGTTCAGGAGGCCAGAAGTCCAAACTCAAGAAGTCAGCCAGGTTTTCTCATTCTGGAAGCTCTGGGGGGAAACCTGCCTCATGCCTCCCAGTGTCTTCCGATGGTGGCTGGCAATCCTCAGTGTCTCTTGGCTGGTAGATGCATCATTCCCATCCCTGTCTCCACCTTCACATGGCCGTGTGTGTGTGTGTGTGTGTGTGTGTGTGTGTGTGTCCTTTTCTCTTCTTATAAGGACACCAGTCACTACATGTGGGGTCCACCCAATCCAGTATGACTTCATTTTAGCCAGGACAACTGCAAAGATCCTGTTTCCAAATGAGCTCATGTTCTCTCTCCCACCAAATGAGGCTGTGGGTAGATATGAATGATGGGGGTCATTGTCCAGACCACTGCAGGGAGTGAGGGAGGGGGGCTCTGGCCGAGGGAGCAGCCAGTGTGAAAGAGCTCAGAGCATCACACTTTGGCAGACGCTAGTCGCTCAGTGTGGCTCTGGGGCAGGGTATCAGCTGGGGCTCGTGCAGAGCTGAGGCATCAGAAAGAAGCAGGCCTCTAGTCATGAACGGGCCTTTGATCCAGGCTAGGGATTTAGAGACATCATCCTGAGGGCCATAGGGCACCAAGAAAGGGTTTTAAACAAGGGTGTGTGTCTGCACAATGATTTTGTTTCAGAAAGAGGAATAGAGAGGCTGAAGTGATGAGGCTGGTGTTGGTTGACTTGGGTGGGGCCAGACCTTTTATTGTCTTGTTTCATCCTTGGCATAACCCGTCACATTGGGAACAGTCAGCACACTTTACGGGTGAACCTATTGCAGCCCAAGGAGGTAGAACTCTGTAGCCAGCTTGCTCCACTCAGCCAACAGGAGGTAGGGAAGCCAAGAGTCCCATGTTGGCTTCTGTGTCCCATCACACACTCCGCCCCTGACATCACATACCTGTCCCCTTGTCTGTCTCCACTGGGGCACCTGAGACTCACTGTCAGCAACGGAACAAGAGGAGCAGGCCAGGCCGATCCTGCTCTAGAGAAGAGTTCTAGTAGGGAAGATTCCAGAAGCTATGGGGACACACATGCCTTCTCCCGCCCTGCGTTTTCCACTTTCTGCCTGCAGCTTAGTGCAATTCAGACTCATCAGCCCGAGACCTGTACTGCTTGCAGTCTCGCAGAGACCGACCCCTAACTCCCAGGCTGGCATTTTTATTTATGGAACTTGCTGCCACTTCTCTAACACAGTTTAAATCGAATTTGGCACTGGGTCGTCTCTGAGGCCAGCAGGGCCTCAGCTTGCCATCTCTGGAGCCTTGTCCTCTTCTTAACGTTCTTTCTAAAAATGCACAGCCCTCTGCCTACATCCTCTCCTCCCTCCTCTGCTCCCTGCTCACCCTGCAGCGTTTTCTCCCCCACCCAGGGCCTGTGTTTGCTCCTGGCGCATAGACTCAGTGGCTCTGGTCCTGCTCACCTTCCCAGCAATGGCTCCTGCTGTTTTGGTTGCTTATTGTTGGAGAAGGAAGTCCACACAGAATGGGGGACAGCTGTGCGGGAGTGGAACCACCTGAGCCAATCCAGGTGAACACAGATCACAATGTCTTTGTGAACCTGGTTACTCATCTGCTTCCTTTAGATCCAATGTCCCACCAGAGCAGAGGGGGCCAAATGGTTCTCTTGAGCTCCTTTGCTTTCGAGCAGCACTCTTCAGTTTGTAAGGGCAGTGGAAGCAGTGTTTAGGTTTGATCTGCACGTCGACCTGCGGGGTTGCACGGATCAGCTTGTGACCTGTTTTCCATGTTCCAGGCACTCCACGTCCATGAACTCACTTCTCAGATCCCTCTGTAAGCACATTTTTGACCCCATTTTATGAATGAGAATAGTGTGATTCAAAGAGGTTCAGTCCATTGCCCGAGATTGTCCAGCTTGTACGGTGGCAGCATGAGATTTTAAAGAAGGCTTTCTGAGCCCAAGCCTTTACTCCTAATTGTTTGCTATACTATTCCAAGTATTGTCCAGTCCAATGTACAGATGAGTAAACTGAGGGTGCACAAGGGAAGCTGGGAAATTTGTGATCACACAGGGAGAAAACTCAAAGCTGATCCAGGATTGCAGGGGTGACGAGGGAAGGTATTGGGGACATCATGGGTCAGGAGGGTAATTGCTGCAAGTGGGCTGTTTGATTTGGGCTCATCTCTCCCAGGTCATTGTTGGTCCCAGGATCTGGCCCCGGTGTCCAACACCCATAACTGGAGTGGGTACAAGGGGCTGGAGGTGACGGGCTCTGGACCAGGCAGGTCCTGACCCTTATAGCGAGTGAACCCCCCAAAAGTGAGAAGAGAGAGGGCCGAGTCGGTCAAGGAGACTTCCCCAGAGGCATCAGTGCACCAAAATCAAAAGCTTCTTTGAATATGCAGGCTCAAGGTGTGCCCGCTGAATCCTGGATTTGAAAATAATCTTTTCCTTTTCCCTTCTCAGGACCTTCTCTGTGTTCCTGCACCCGTAGCATCTTTCCCCTCCTGCCCGAAGTGTCTGTGAACCACGGGGCTGTAAAATAGCCAGTGGCTGTGCAGCAAAGAGCTGGGTTCAAATCCCTGCATTACCACATCCCGGCCTTCTGCATCAGTGGGAACTAGGGTCAAATTTTGTGTGACTTCAAGCAAGTTACTTAACCTCTCGGAACCACCTTTTACATATTTATTTATACAATAGAAACGCGAAACCCTGTCACATACAACTGCCTTTAAATCTTTAAGATAAGATAACATTAGGTAATAGTAAGGAGAAAGCCTGCTATTTTTTTTTAAACCAAGTGTTAGGGTTTTTCCTACTTCCTTTCTTGCTTCCCTCTCCTTTCCTATTATCTTTCCTTCTCACTCCTCCTCACTACCCTCTACGTCTCCTCCTTTCTTATCTTCGATGTAAGAAACCCGACAACTAATGTCATGTCATTTGTGATTTCTAGACACAGAACAATCATATGATCTGTGGAGGGAAAAAGGATCTGTTCTTGTTTTTTTAGGGCTCCAGAGGTGATAAACTATACACACATTTTACATTTTCGACAGGTTGCACACACATACATAGAAAAACACATACTCACATCTTTGTTTGGTTTGTGTATCTATTTTTAAGTTCAGGCATCCCGGAAACCTTCCTGAGGTTTCATGGTCAAAGTCAAGGCAGGGCTATTAGCCATACCTGCCACCTGGTCACCTGTTAGCCCACTTACCCACCCACTCCCCACCCCCGATGGAGGTGATGAATTCTAGCTCAGTGAGCTGAGGGCCTTGAAAAAATAACACAATAGATTTCCAATGCGGTCAGCATCGGATAGCTGAGCCATTTCGGTGAATAATGTTTTTCTTGGCCTAAACAGGTATTCTGAGCAGCATTCATCTCCCCCAGCCCCCCACTCCAATATGATGCATCCAGGGTTAATGTCTGTCGTCTGTGTTAGATGTTATACAGGTAAGTTATTAGAAAACGTCCTTGCCATCAATGAGATCATAGTCAAGGAAGAGCGATCAGCCACATGGGTGTGGTTGAAAGAATACAGGCCTAAGAGCTAAAAAGCAACACCAAACCAAACACAAAAAAATGAGACTGGGATTCAGACCTCACTCTGCTACTCAGCCTCTGAGTTTCTGAGTCCCGGTTTCTTCACGCCTCTCACCCATACAGCAGAGGGTGATCCTTTCCAGCTGCACGGACTTGTAGAAACACCCAGCAGGGACTCAGCAAGGGAGCCTTCAGTCGCCCAGACAAAAAGCACAATGTGTAACAAAGAAAAGCAGGATGACTGAGAGGGCCTATCCTTTTCATGGATATGTTTCTGGTGAATGAGGGGAGGCCGGGAAGATGCAAACCTTCCACCTCAAGGGCTGGACAGGTGCTGTGGGAAATCCAGGCATGTGCTGCGGATACCCTAGCCCTTTAAAGGAGCTCACGGAGTGGGGTATTTCATGAATCTCCTGAAACACATTAGATATTTTATAATATAAAAACTTCAGCCTATTCCAATTTAATGTATTATGGCATGCAGACTCAATCTAATTCTTAACAGTTGGTTGTGTTAAAGAAAAATAAACTTGCCCTAACTGGTGTGGCTCAGTTGGTTGGGCATCGTTCTGCAAAGCGAAAGGTCACTGGCTTGATTCCCCGTCAGGGCACATGTCTGGGTTGCAGGTTCAGTTGCTGGTTGAGGCACGGACAAGAGGCAAACCAATAGATATTTCTATCTTACATCACTGTTTCTCTGCCTCTTTCTCCTTCCCTTCCCCTTTTTCTAAAAATAAACAATCAAATAAATTATTTAAAAAAACCCTTTAGTTTGCCTTAAATTTCTGATGAAAGGAGACCTACCCCTTGTTGTGAATCAAATATTAAAATATATCATTTCTGATAATGAAGGAAATGAAGTTCTATTTGACTTACTAATGCTCTTACATCTGCAGCAGGATGGAAGAAAGGCTATCTCTTGAGCCCTCCGTGGACTCAGTCTAGAAAAGGGAAAGCAAGGCTCAGAAAGTACAAGCAGATGTCCTGGGGCCATTCCAAGACTAGGAGCCAGTGTCTGAGTCTGGGGCTCAGACACTCCCTAGTGTGAAGCCACAGCTCTGACTGGCATGACCATTATCCATCTCCTGTGTCCTTATGGCAGCCGTGTGAAGAAGGAAGGGCAGGGAGTCTTACTCACACTCATACATACGACAAGCAAGGCTCAGGGAAGTCAAGTTGTTTGCCCAAGGTCATATAGTTTATTGGTGAGAAAGCCAGGTTGGGAAGCAGTGTCTCTCTGGCTTCAAAGCTGGGACTGGTGGTTCCTGAGGCTTTCTGAGCCTGGGGCTTAGAAAGCGTGGTGGAGGAGAAGAGTCCCTCTGGCTCTCTCATCCGAAGAACAGTGGCCCATTTGCTGTCCTTCTTCCCTCCTGCTCCAGGGTGGCCTCATCGCACTGCTGCTGCTGCTGCTGGTGTTCACCGTGGCACTGTATGCCCAGCGGCGCTGGCAGAAGCGTCGTCGCATCCCCCAGAAGAGCGCGAGCACGGAAGCCACTCACGAGATCCACTACATCCCGTCGGTGCTGCTGGGTCCCCAGGCCCGGGAGAGCTTCCGCTCCTCCCGGCTGCAGGCGCATAATTCCGTCATCGGCGTGCCCATTCGGGAGACCCCCATCCTGGATGATTATGACTATGAAGAGGATGAGGACCCACCCCGGCGGGCCAATCATGTCTCTCGCGAGGATGAGTTTGGTAGCCAGGGGACCCACACCCTGGACAGCCTGGGCCGGCCAGGGGAAGAGAAAGGGGACTTTGAGAAGAAAGGTGAGTCCTCCTTGTTGCATCCTACCTTCCGGGGGCATTTTGGGGAGCTGGGAAGAGGCATAGGAGCTGGGTGGTTGGGGACACTGCTATTGTCTTCTGGGCTAAGCCAGTTTGGATCGATGGCCAACTTCTGTTGGGTTGTCAGAGTTTGTCTTCTCTGGTTCTTCACTAGTGAAGGGAGAAATAAGAGTGTCACCGTTACTAGAATTGGAGTTTTGAAGAGCATCAGAAGTTACGTATTCCCACATCTCTCAGGTGTCTCTTGATTACTTCCTTTGATAGCCTTCTCACTACTCAAGAGACAGCTCATCTCATTTCCAGACACTACAATTAGAAAGATTTTTTCTTTTATCGAGTTGAAATGTGTTTCCCTGGCCCTGCACATCTACAGAGAAAGTAAATCTTATCTTCCTTCTCTAAGGCATGCGTTGGAAAATTTGACAACAGAGAAAAAGGGACCTTGTAACTTCTGGAAATCAGTCTAATCCCAGTTTCTTCAGCTTGTCTCACGTGGTGTCTTTTTCAGATGTTTTATCATTTTGGTCACTGTCCTCTAGATGGAGAATCTAGTTTTGTGTTTCCTGGAGCATAACACCAGAACCCACACTCCTCTTCCTCAAGGTGGGGACGCTCCCACGCAGGGCG
>PVKM010039084.1:0-13888 GCA_004027735.1 Carollia perspicillata | reverse complement strand
AGGAGCTACCGGAAGATGATTTTTTTTTTTTTAAATGAAGATATTATTAGGGCCTCAGTAAGCTAAGAAAGCAGTGATGGGAGCGAAAGTGAGTAGAAAGACCTTTAACAGGAACCTAAGCTACAAGACAAACAAGCAAGCAAAATATAACCAAAGACATTGAAATAGAAAACAGGCTGACAGTAACCAGAGGGGATAGGGGAGGGAATTTCAGGGGAAAGGGGGAAGGGGTCACAGGAACAAATATAAAGGACACATGAACAAAAACTAAGAGGGGGTGGAGATGGGAGGGAGGTGGGGAGCACTGGGGGTGTGGACTGGGATGGGAGTAAAAAAAAAAAAATAAAATAAAAAAGTTGAGCAGACCAGGCTTTTAGTGACTGTTTGGGTATCTTAGGTAGGAGTGAGAGTACTCTGAGCATTGGCAGCTGTGTGAGAAATGATCCTGTTGATGTCAGGGGATATAGGAAGAGGAACAAGTATACATGAGGAGAGGTGAATCCCAATTAGATCTTTTGAATGTGAGGAGCCCATGGAACTCCCAGATAAGGAAGGAAGTTGAGTAAGCATTTCAAAGTTGTGTTCAGAGCACAAGATTTGAAGATGATGGAACATACAGCATAGGTGGTGGCTGAGGGAGTAAATCATTCTAAGGACAAATTTCTCTTATCATCCTGATATTTACCATAGCCGAAAATACCATGTTGAAATGTACTGTATTGTTAGGACTGTACGATGCACTAGACCATAAGACACACCTCGGTTGTAGAGGAGGAAAATAGGGGGAAAATTTTTGAAGCAAAAAATGCAGTAAAATATTTAATAACCTGTGACCCTGCTCCACCGCTCCCCCCCCCCAGTAAGCCAGGCAACAAGCTACATTTCGACTATAAGACACACACCCCCATTTCCTCCCCAAATTGGGGGGAGTGCGTCTTATAGTCTGAAAAATACAGTATACCATAGCATCTTTATGATGCATCAGAATTTTGAAGTCTGTGGTATGTTTAAATATGATTTCTTCAAACATAATTGTATTTAAATTGAAATTTCATAGAATTAGGTAAAACCTCATTTGAAAAGCATTAAAAATTATAATTAAAAACTAAAGTCACTGTAACTGTTATGGAATCTACCTCTTCAAAAGAATTTTTAAATGACATATTGGGGGGGTTCATTTTATAGTATCTTCCTCTCTGACATGAACTTAAAGATGAGAATTACACTCAGAGCAGAATTTGAACGATACGTAATTGTGTCTTTACTCAGCAAGTATTAAGTATATACTATGTCATAATACCCTACTAGGTTCTGAGTGGTATGTTAAAAAGAACTTAAAGTTACTGTTTCTTCAAGAATTTACATTTTTCTTGAGGAAAATAAAGCACATAATGCAATATTTGAATGATCAGAGGTAGTATGTGATTATGTGCGAGAGTAAATAACATGCACCACTTAGGGAGGAGGCCTTGTTGAAGGAAGAATTGAACTTACATTAGTACCTTGTGTGGACTGGGCGTTCATTCTGCAAGGTAAACTGCTGCCTCTGTATTTACTAATGAGAAATTGTTCCTAGGAAAAAGTCACCTACCGAGCTTCACAGCTACATTTGTCTCATTCTAAAGCTCATATGTTTTCCCAGTGAGACCCAGTACTCAAAGATAGGTAGAATTAAAGTCGCTAAATACTGTTTGTTTGTTTTTCTTAAACAATACTTGCCTATCTTGCTCAAAATCTGATTGTCTAGCCTGAGTTTGTTTTAGGACCATGTTTCACCACTAAAGACACTTTTATTATTCCTTCTCCTTCCCTATTTAAGTGAAATTCCTTGTTTTGAGGAATTTCATAAACAATAAGGGAGCTTCTAAACAGCTTTAAGCTGATCCAGTTATCCAGTTGAGTTGAAAAAAGGTATCATATTCAAGCTTACCATTGAGAGGCATGTTATTGATTAATTTTTGGAATTTGGAAATGGCTGGAAGGCACATAAAACATAAAACCACAATCCTTTATTGCTATTATAGCAAACCCTGGAAGCCTGGAGGCCCCAGATGAAGCCTCATGTCCTGGGAAATCAAAGGGTTTCCTGAGAGCATTTCAGAAATCAGAGATCTAGAGGGTGTGAAAAGATATGTATAATTGGCAAAAACATGATTTTTTCTATTTTAGAGTGTAGATTTCTTTTTTATATATACAAAAGTCACTTTTTAAAAATTCTGTAATGCAAGATACTTTAAATTACAGATATGACATGTTGATGTAGGAAACATCTAAACCTGTAGAAAAAAAATTCTGTAGGGTTTATTTGAGGCAAACTAACAATGTGCCAGTAAGGAAGATCTCAGATGCTCTCCAGAATATACAGTTTGCAGTTTCTTTTATACATTTGGAGTTAAGGAGGGACCTTAAGGAAGGTTACGTGAAGTGGAAGAAAGCAAGGCAAGGTAATCTTTTTACAGGATAGTTAACTAGATTATGTACCCTTTTGGGGTGATTACACTTCTGTGGGTCTGAAAAGGAGAAGGAAAAACAGTGGACAGTTGGTATTTCTGGTATGTTTCCAGGTGACCTACTGATCACACTGAGTAGTAAGGCTCTAAAAAGTCCAACCTGCCAAATTTGTCTTTTTTCCTGGTGTCTTTAGCTAAAAGTTATTTAACCTGGAAGATAAAAAATCTAGAAGCTTGATTAGACTTAAATTGATCTTTTTGGCTAATAGAATACCTTAGCGATTTTCAGCCTTTTTCATCTCATAACACAGATAAACTAATGACAAAAATTCTGTGGCACACTAAAAAATATTTTTTTGCTGGTCTGACAAGAAAAAATAGGTAAAATTTTGATTCATTCACACTGGATGACAATTGTGTTGGCTATTGACATTTTTTATTTGATAATCTAAGGGAAAGGGGGGTTAGTGTCCTTTACTAAATAGTTAGGTATTACATGTTTTAAAAATTCTTGAGTCACACAGGTTGAAAATCTCTGGCTTACATCATAGCTCATAAGTATATCTTCCGGTATCACATCAAGTATCATGTCCCATCATTAGGGATGCTAAATTGAGCACTAGATTAGGGTGGTAGCCACATATTTCCATGTGACAAGGAAAAGATGAGTTCTTTCTGCTTTCAGCCAAAAGTTATTGTGGGGTGTTAGTTTAGCATCACACAGATGTCCAGTTCTCGAATCAGTGTTCCAGAGATTGTGATGATTTTCAATTGAAATGTCTTTGATTTTTACTCACATTCTTTTGTTTTAAAGATTTTTTTTTTTATTCTCACTGGAGGACATACTTACTGATTTTTTAGAAAGAGGGGAAGGGAGAGAAACATAGATGCAGGAAGAGAAAAAACGATAGGTTGCCTCTCAAACCCGCCCTGATGGGGACTGAACCCACAACCCAGGCATGTGGCCTGACTGGGAATCCAACCCACCTTTAGGTATGTGGAATGACACTCCAACCAACCGAGCCACACCCTCCATAGCCATGCCATTCTTTTTTTGTTCCTCACTTGAGAACATTTTTCCATTGTGTGTTAGAGCAAAAGTAAGGAAGAAACATTGGTAGAGCTTTCCTCATGACCTGAAACTTTGGTTACCCTAAAACACAGTTTCTGCTGAAAAAGGATGAATGCTATATTCTTTTATTTATTTTCAAATTTTCAAAGTAAGGAGGCACCCAAATGTTGATAAATGAGGTTTTAAAAAAATTTTTCTCCTTTTTTAAAATTATCACCTCTAAATTCAGATTTTCATAAATTGGTGTGTTTAACTACATTTTTCTCTCTTTTTTAAATATTTTATTTATTTTTAGAGAAATGTCATTGATACTGTGTGACATTGTTTCTAGGCCCATTCTGTGAACTGAGATAGAAAATACGTGTTTTTCAAATCATAAAATCATTGATATTTTCATTTCAACTTTAACAGTATTTTCACTTAATTTTGTGTGCTGCTTTTTTTCTCTTATACGTTATTGCTTAGAGCAGCAGGTCTTAAACTTTAGCATTCACCAGAATCACCTGGACTTCTAGGGTTTCCAGCTGAGCTCTGAGGTAGGAGCTAATTTGCATATCAAAGGGATTTTGAGGCTGCTTGTTCAGACCACATTTTGAGAACCACTGTCTTAGAACATTGTTTTCCTAGCATAAAGGGGTTAAGCCAAATGGCAGGTAATTTAGGAAAAATAGCTATTTCTTTTGGATAAGACCATGTACTTTGCATATTTGAGGACATAGTGGAGAAAACTCAGAGAAACTTTGAAGATCTTGGAGGAGGAGGTATGTCTGGAAGGTGCCTCAAGCTTTGATGAATTACTTACTTTTGGAGGGGGTGGTGTGAAGAGAAGGATGTATGAGAGGCCAATATTTAATTTGTCAAGAGCTTTTACTCATCCCCGTCTCACTCATCAGAATGTAAACAAAGAAAGGGTGATTTGAAACTATTTGAATCTATTACTACTAACTTTTTTCTTCTAAGTTTCGCTGAGATTTTGCCTTTGTCTAAAAATGAAGAGAGTTGTGAGTTGTGATTTTACTACAGTTAATTCATTTCTAAGGTTTTTTAGGCTTTGTGGTGGTTGCAGTAAGTGGGAAATTGGGCTGAAAAGCATCATTATACACCTTGTTCTTTGCTGAAATAAATGCTTCTTTTGGGGCTATAGAGATATTTGGAGTCATTTTCCCAAAAGCTCAGTGACTCTAGAATGCTCTGTTTCTCATTTGTCTGCCTCCTAACTTTGATATGCTAGACAGGGGGGTGATGAAGGTTTTTTTTTCCCATGTAGTCCCATCATTTAAAACCAGCTGTAGGTGGTCGAAATTGTTGGAAGTAATCACCACTTCAGCTGTGTTCATACAGACAGCTACTAGATTCTAAAATACTTTTTGAATCTTCAAAAATTCAGCATACTGCTTAAGCATTATTTGGAAATTGGTCAACTGTGTGAAGGTAGTAGTAAATCGGATGAGAGCTGTAGGTTATCTTCATCAGAAAAAGGATCCTATGATCAGAGTCGGGTGAGATGAACTTCCTGAACACAGCATTACTGAGCTATTTTAAAAAGGTCAGTTTTATCTGATTTTTAGACTTAGTCTTAATATTTCTAAGTCATTAACCCTTAAGCAGATTTTTAAAATAATTTTTATTTTCTACATATGCTTAATAAAAATATATTACATGTTTTTTAAATATAGGCATGGTCTAGTAATTTTGGAAAAATAAAACTTAAAATCTTACAGGCACATGATATTTTTCATACCAGTCTTCATGAAGTGTTTACAAATGAACCCCATACTTTGATGAAAACATTTTTCCAGTCCTTCACTTTATTAAAAAACTGGAAAAATAATTACTTAGTCCACCAAGAGAACTTATCTTCCTAATTTGAAAAGTGCTTGTACAAAATAATAAGATACAATGGTCAGAGAGAAGACAGCCTTCCTGTTTTAAAAGACACTTAAGATGACTTCCTTTACTGAATGGAAATAGAAGAAACTCACCAATTTATTTTTTGTTTGATAGATGCCCCACTAAGATACTTAACATAAGCTATAAAGAGAAAATGTTTTTTAAAAAATTTTATGTGTATAGGATGGTTTTAGTTTTAATAATCAACTGCCTCGTTTCCTTTATCCTGCTTTCTGCAGGTAATTTATGAAATTACCGATATTATGCAAACTGCATGGCTGCATTTGTAATTCTGTCTTAATTTTGTAACCAAAATAAGTTTTTGAGCTGCAAGTTTCATGCCTTTTACTCTGTTTCTAAAGTGTTTGCTTACCCATGCATAATCATATTCAGTTGCAGAGTTTAACAGCATTTTGCATGCTAGCTTCAACATTACGGATAACCAAGAGTAGCTCTTTTCCCAGCCTGATTGCAAAAGGTTTCATTTTAGTTGTTACCTCTTGAAGGATTATTGTAAAGGGTTGTTAAAATGCCTAAACTAGATAAGAAGCGTTTATTATTAGATGGTATGTGTATTGGTTTTTTAACTTAATTGTAAAGTTGAAGGGAAATGCTTTTTAAAATGTCTTTTGAAGCTAACATAACATACCTATAATAGTCAGGCACTATAAAACTTTCTCTTTTCTTCCAGATAAAGCTTCACCAAGAAGGTTGCCCAGGAAACGGGCACAGAAGAGATCGGTGGGATCTGATGAGTAAATGTTCCTTTGTGCAACAATTCAGTCTTTACTTAACCTGCCCTAATGTTTTTCGGCCTGATGGGAATTAGTGCAGAGAAGCCATATCACCATAGAAGGCAACTACTACTTATGTGTGGACTGAGCAATCAGAGTCTGTGGCGATAATATTGTGGAAAGTGCACTGCATTCATTTTTCTAAAGTAACAATTTTTTTAAAACCATTAAAATCTATGTGTGTGTGTGTGTGTGTGTGTGTATGTGAGCAGTTGGTGTTACCAGAATCATTGTTGAACTACCTGAAGCATGCCTTTAGAATACTGAATATAATGCTCTTGTCTCTCTTGTTAATATTTTCTAGTATTTTCTCCCAAAAGTCAGTATTTGTTCATTATGATTGTATATGTTCCACTGTGGACTGTCTAAAGAAAACAATTTGTTTCTTCCTTAGAATCCCAATTGAAGGCACAAATTAGCATTGGTCGTTATTGTTGCTGTCTTACAACTAGTATTCTAAAGGCACAAGCAGGAACAGCTGCTTTCTTGCAGTAGAGTTGTTTTGGTATTTTGCTGCTGTTTACTATAATATGCACCTTCAAACATGTCCCAAATGAGTTAAAGAGATTTGAGGATCTCGAGAAACAAAATTGTGAAACATGAAAATTCTGCTGATTTTGATATGTATCAAATCAACCACATTTTTTTCTTGTCAAAAAGAAAATGGTATGTTTGTAGAAACTGAATTGTTTTGTCCATTGTTCTATTTCTTACCCAAGGGATAGCCTTGGAATGATTTTAGACCTACTGAGGGTTTTTTTGTTTTTTGTTTTTTTTAATTTGTTTTTTAGAGATATTTTGTCTCCTTAATAGAAGCATTTTGCCTAAGAAATGTTGCCTTGGCTATAGATTAAGCAAAAGGTCAATGTAGGGGCAGAGATATATTTCAACTAAATCTAATCTGTTAAAAAAATTAGTTGGGTGTTTTTTAAATGGTTAAACAGTTGCTTTTTATCTAATCCTTTGGGGATTTTGGTTGTTGATAAAATCTTTTTTTAAGTCGATCTGAAGAATTCCAGAATTTTAAGCATTCATTATTTAAAAACAAAATAAATTGGATTTTATAAAATCTTCTTAGAGAGTTAGTCTTGTCCTAGGTCATATATTAAGTTTGGCATTATTGTCAGACTGAATAAAGGGTAAAGTACAATAGTATGAGCAAATAAGAGGCTTTTTCCCTCTGTCTTTAAGCCATATTCTTCCACATATATTTTGTAAGAAAATGGTAAGTGAAATTTTAGTGGCTGTTAAATTCCTGGTTGTCTCTGTTACAGTGAACTGATTACTCTTCATTATAATCCCCACCTGCACCCATGCCCACACAAAAACAGCAAAGTACACACAAAAAAATTTCCAAATTGTTTAAGTATTTAAAACATCTGAGCCAAAGTCAATAACAATAAAATAGAAGTCATTGTATAGTTACTAATCACATTGCAAGTAGGGGTGAAGGTGTCAAATTATGTATGTTGGCATTGCTGAACTATAAACTTTCTATACCTGTAATATAAAGTGTTGGAGTTTTTAATTGGGCTGTATGATCAGTAGTTTATTTTGAAAAAGCTCTATGAGCTCTAAGAAACTGCATGGTTTTTTGTTTAATGTAACAAGGAGACCCCTCTACCTTTCCAAGGAATATATTCCCAGATATTTTTGTGAAATTCCAAGATTGTGAAACTATTAGAACATAATGCAGTGAGATGTAACTGAAAAATCTCAGTGGCCTCTAGAGAATTTTATTGAGAACCTGGTGATGCTGAGGCAGTGGCAGAGCCACACTGAGCTGCAGGTGCCAGCCCTCTGAATCCCAAGTAATGTGCCCTGTCTACCAGCTCTTCCACTTCTGAGGTTCAAGGTAGTGCCTCAGAAGTTACTTGTCGTTTTTATTTTTTATTTTTATTTTATTTTATTTTTAGCATAGATTGGGAACACTTGAAAACTCAGATGCCAGGGGTCTTCTAATGTCAGTAAGTGTTTAGCAGAAACTAACTCCATAGTAAATGGAATTCAATTCCACACATGGTTTGTTCAAGCACACTTAATAAGTAGCCTAATTTTTAAATGTAAATATTTGAATGAAGTTTTTGTTTGTTTTGATATATTCATTTGTTACATGGACCATGGTTTCAGAATTAACCTTTTGAACAACTTGGTTTTAGAATCTGTAAAATGAACTAAGAATCTTGTGTATCAATTCAGACTTGAGAGTATGTGTTTATAAAGCGTGGATCTTGCTTTGGTTGTATAGCTTCATCATTCATTTCATGGATTTCAATAGCAAGTGATTTTAAACCTGTCTCTGCCATCTAAGGTGCTCGGAGTGGGTGAGGAGGGAAGTGGGGCCTACAAGGTAGAAGTCTGTGGGAAGCAGAGCAGGGGTCTTGACTTGATGATGTTAGTGATGTTTTTAATTCTAAATAAGCCTCATAAAATAGTGACATTGACAGAAAAAGGCAAATTTAGCTCTTAAATATATATTTAAAAATCACTGCCTTAAAGATGTATTTGCAGTGCATCAGCCTGGACTGTTTGGGAGAAGTACCGTATCTTTCGGACTATAAAATGCACTTTTTTTACCACATTTTTTGCTTCAAATTTTTTTTTCCTATTTTCCTCCTCTAAAACCTAGGTGCGTCTTATGGTGTGGACCCCAGGTGCACCTAGGTTGTAGAGAGGAAGATAGGGGAAATTTTTTTGAAGCAAAAAATGTGTGTTTGTTTTTTCAAGTGTGTCTTATAGTCTGAAAAATACGCTAAATGGTAGCGTGATGTCAAAACTTTCCTTTATTGACTTGAGTTGTTTTGGAACTACAGTAGTAGATAAATGTAATATAATATCCAAGGCTCTTATGTAGCACTTATATTTGGTTGTACAATGGTATCCATACCCTTGGAATGAAGGAAAATTTACTTGTTTAGTGCATTTAAATAATGATTCTTTTTTTTAACCATGAACTTAGCAGTCGTCTCTCATCAAGATTTTTATAGGGTACACTGTTGGTTTTTCGGTCTTTATTTTAGTTCCAAATTAGATGTTAGCTTAAATTTTAAAACACTCTGATACACCTGAAGTAATTTACCAGTTTGAGAAAGCACCATTTACAGCTGTAAAATTAGTAAGTTCCTTCTGATTTTATTAAATAATATCCTACCCTTTTTTTAAAATTATATCTCCAGCTTACTGAAGAGCAAGCTGACACCATTATAAGTGGAATGTTAGGACATCATTAGAGGATTTAGAGGGATGAACAAAATTGAAGAACTAACTTGCAAAGCTAAATAATGGTTTTTATAAGACTCTTATGTAGTTTGCTAATTAGTATTTGCATGATTTTATTCTTTTTTTATTTATATAAAAACCTAGACTTCTGTAGTAACTAATTATGTAACCTAAAAGTCTGGAGCTTTTCTTCTTTTGGATTTAGAGATTATTTAAGAATAAGGTTTAGCTGCCCTTTTTTAAGGCAGTAGGAAAGGGACTCATTTCTTAAACACCAGCCATGCAGTGTTTTTCTGTTGGAACTTAACTCATCTCATAAACCTTCACAATAGTTCACTGAAGGAAGGTGGTATTGTTCTCATTTTGTAGGTGGAAGAAAACAAAACATTTTGAGTTTAAGTAGGTTACTCAAGGTTACACATTGAATATGGATTCAGAGCTGTCTTACTCTAAAACTCACATGTTCTTTCTCCTGCACAGTGTTTAAGACGGAAATTTTTTTAGCTGAAATTTTATAAAGCCAAGCATTTGGGCAGCTTCCAAACACTTGGTTTTCTAGGCTGCAGCAATCAGAAAGTTCATATAATTAATGCCAGTGTGGAATATACTGTATGTACACGCTGGCCGTACCGTACAACAGTGCGTAGATGCCACTCAGTTCTAGAGCACAGTTAAACTCCAAAGGGTCTCTGTTACAAGTTGGTGTGTTAATGTTTATGGTATGTATATGTAATTTTTGGGAATTTGATACTGCATTTTTATATAATTATCCACAATACCCTAGATAATCTCTAACAATGACACATCTCTTTAAATGTCCCCTTGATTAATAAAATCATAGTTTTTAAAAACATTTTCTTCAAAATAGATTTCCTAGTTTGATTGTATTTGCAAGTTGTGAAGGGTTGAAAGATTCATCCTCGTGTTAGAGATGGGAGTGAAGTACCTGTCCTTCAGGTTATACGACCAGGCAGCGATAGAACTGGGATTATAGGTTAAACTGATAGGTCATAGCCAAAGATGGTTTGACTATGGCTTTTTTTATTCCCCTGCTGTCCCTTACGTAGATTTCTGTTGGGGCACCTGTGACAGTCTGTCATCTTGTTGACATACCTGTCCTCCCTCTGCTGGACCTCCTCTTGTCTTGTTTGCTTTTTATTCTCAGCTTCTAGTTCACAGTGTTCAGGTGGAAACCTGTCATAGGTTTCAGAGAAAGAACAAGAAGATGTGGGCCAGTTTTCCTAGGCCGTTCGTCCGCACATTATGTTCAGAAGTATTTTGGGTGCTCCCCAAGCCCATTGCTAGTTCTGTGAGGTTGCACGAAGAGAGATGATAGAGTGTGCTTAGCTTGGGGGTTAGGATGTGGTCAGCCCTGGCCTCTAACCCATGGTGACCTTCAGAAGGCAGCTTATCTTTGGAGTCTTGGTGTGTGCTTTTTAAATTTCAGTTAAGAGATACATGGAAGTGTGGGTTCCAAATTGTCTGATTCTGTTACCTGTGTACTCCTACCTAATACAATGTTAGGTGATTCTTCCTTAAATCTAGTTTACTCAGCAACAGAAAAAAGAACTAGGGTATATAGAATGGACTCGGGTCAGGCTGCTTAGAACCTTGTCAAGGACATAGGAAGCTGTGTGGGTGATTGCTGCTGCTCTTGTGAAGCACCACATTGTCCTGACATTCCGTGAGGCATGTGGGGGGACTTGGACATGGGGTGATAGTTAAATTCTACTGAACAGAAAAGTTAAACAGTATTCTATTTTAACAAAAGTGTAAGTTTTAAGATGGACATGTAACGTGGCTAGTTCTGTGGGTTTAATAATGAACCAGAAGCAGAGTAATAGGGCTTCCACGGGGAGTTTTTGTTGTTGTAATGAATCTGTTAGAGCCTGCACACCCCGTTGAGAGTTATCTTTTTCAGAACACTTAGAGAGGCTGCATGCGTCGGAACTTAGAATTTCTTTCAACTTCAGACTGTAAGCCACCCAAAGAGAATCAGTCTTATTTATTGTTTTCCAGAAATCCATGTGGTCACCCATCCTGTTCACCTTGTGGCATTTTAGGAAGCAGTGAGAGATGCTTCAGTCAAGAATAGTGTTTAGATTGAGCAGCTGTATGTCAGGCCTCTGCTCTTCCACATGCGTTTTCACTGAATTCTCACAACTCCCCTAGGTAACCCCTTACCCAGGTTGAAACAGCCTCGAGGAGACTAACCCCATACCAACAAATCACAGATGTTTATTCCCTCCATAGGCCTCCCCAGTCTAACTTCTTCATTCTTCACTAACAGGATTCTCCCATTTATCCAGCATTAAATCTTGAGAGTCCCAAGTATGGTGGCTTACATGTGAGAATTTAAAAAATTCTTACTAATTTTATTTAGCTCTGCTATGAATTAGATTTCAGTTATGCCATTTCAAAATCTAACAATTTAAAAATTAAAAAAAAAAAAAAACTGAGATGCGCCCTAGGTAGTGTGGGTCAGTGGATTTAGTGCCGGCCTATGAACTGAAAGGTCACTGGTTCGATTCCCATTCAGGGCACATGCCTGGGTTGTGGGCCAGGTCTCCAATTGGGGCATGTGAGAGACAACCAATTGATGTATCTCTCACAATTTGATGTTTCTCTCCCTCTTCCTCCTTCCCTTCCCCTCTCTCTAAAAATAAATAAATAAAATATTTTTAAAAAACTGAGATCATTCAGTATAGGCAATATACCTCAGGTTCAAAATTTATCTTTTTATATATTTTCCTAAAATCTTCAGGTCTTGCATTTGCTACTTTAATTCTAGTGCTTACACACTTCAACTGTGGTGTCTAGCAGTGTGTTTTCATCAGGCTGCATATGGCAAAACTCGTGCAATGGGAACTTTTATCTGAGGGTTGTGAATCCATAAAACCCTTGTGCAGCTTTGAGAAATGTCCCTACTGAAGAAGAATGTGGAAATCAGTTTGGTAAACCCAAGAGAAGCTTTTTTTCTTGGTTACTTGCATCAGTCTGACCTAACATTTAAACTGGTCTGCTGTCCTGGGAAATGCATCTTTTTTATTTAAACGGCCCTTAATTAAAGGTGATCGTCAACTTAATTGTGTGTAATACAAACTTTTGTAAAGTGCCAATGCATATTACAGTTGAGTCTTTTTTTCCTACATCTTAAAGATGAGCAGCACAAAGGAAATCTAAAACACTAAGCAAAAGAAAAATGAAAATAGTTTAAATTATCCCCTGGAATTTGTAAAAAGCTTCACAAATTTCCTGCATATAAGATTTAAGTATTTTAAGTTACAAAGTCTTGTTATTTAACAAAGATGATTAAGGTGATTTTAAGTGCACTCTTTGGCTGTCAGCTAGTTGACTTTTCAGGTGAGGATCCTAAGACACGTAGTGAGAGTTGGCGTTCCCAGTAGTCGTGGAGACTGAGTGCTCTGACCGTTTCCACATTTGTAAGTGAGCAGAGGCTACTTTGATTTAACTTCCCTGTCTGGGTGTCACTGAGTTCAGTAGTACCTAGACACTTCTTTACAAGATTTTAGAACTGAGTCAGAAAAAATAACTTTTGGTTAAGGTCTGTGAAAACTGGAGAGTTAGTCTTCTTAACTATGTGATGTTCTCAGTTTTCTGCTGAAAGGGAAGAGCAAGAATTAAAAGTACTTAATTAGGACAGCAAGAACCATCATTTAAATAGCTTCTCTACAATGCTTAAAGTGCTCAGGATTAAGTAAATTTTAGATTTGTCCAAAATCTGAAAAACACAAAATGCTAAAGCAGTTTTTGTGGTGAGGTGGTGGATTTTTTTTTTCTGTTTTAAAGTGTTTGTAATGTACATATATTTTATAATGGAAGAAGTAAATGTAAATGTTAAATTTATCTGAGCCTTTTACAATGAGCATTATAGTCATGGTGCTTGTGGGCAGCTTTTCTGTAACGCAAGAAGAAAATGAACCATTTTTAAAACTTGAGTGTCTTGTCACTACATAGTCAAAGAAAACCAAGGTAGATTATTGCTGGAAAGTACTTGAAATTGTTTTTTCTTTAAAAGAACCCAAGCTTCTCATCTGTTGTTGTTATTATTCCTGGAAGTACTACATTACCAGGTTGATGTGTGGAATGGATGGAGCAATGTCCTATTCCATCTCCTAGTTCCAAAAATCCATTTAATATATTATCCTCAGATAAAGGACCTATCAGATATTAAATTCATAAGAACAGATATTATGCTTGATGTTAGTCCAAGGCTGAGAAGCAAGCCATCTGTTTTTTGGTTTTTTTTTAATTAATTAATATGCCACCTTTAACTACAGCTGGTTTTGTGCCAGGCAGTGTGCTAAGTGCTGCTACTCCTGTCCCACTCTTTGCCTCCTGGTCCCTGTGCCCCTGTCTGGCTGGAAACCTTCATCTGTCCTAGTCTTGCACTTGTGTGAACTTGGAGTCTCCACCCACCATCATCCATAGGCTCTGGGATC